>CM021109.1:586428272-586730157 GCA_007115665.2 Sequoiadendron giganteum
TCGGGGACTCGGGGCTCGGACTCGACGCAGACTCGGCAAAATGAAAAAAAGTTGAAAAAACCCTAGAAATTTAGAGATTTTTAAGGATTTAAAACTTGTTTCAAGCACCCTTTATTGAATACAATACAAATAAAATAAAATTTATTCACATACACAAGTATACAACGATCACATAAGTATAAAGTACACAAATTGTAGTTGCGCTACTGAAGGAAATAGCATACTTAGATATATAAAATTAGTCAAATGTATACAAAACTCATGGAATATGAAATCCATAACATCAAATGTTCCATAAAAATATGAAATATCAAAACAATAGCTATAAGTCTATGACTCTATGGCATAATGGAGCCAACATCCTTCCTACGAAGGCGTCTAAGGATCCTGGATGATGAAAAGTTACTTACATAAGTATTGTAAAATGAAAAGTTTCAAGTTTTTAACTTTAAATTTGAATTCGATAATGAGATACATCTAGATTCTAAAATAATACAATTTAAATATAAATTTTAGAACAATTGAACGAAAAAGAATTACCTGGCTACATGGAAGGGAATGGTGTAGTAGTACCAAAAGTCTACAATTGTCTTTTTTGTTGCATCATGTGCGTCCTTGTTCCAACCCATGCTCTCAAGCGATGGTTGAGAACCAGTAGTAGTGTGTGGTACAAAATATGAGTCCACGACATCAAATATTCCAAACAAATATGAAATATCAAAACAATAACTACAAGTCTATGGCTCAAAGGAGTTTGCATCCTTCCTAGGAAGGCATCTAAGGTGGGTCGTAGATGACGTAGCAATTGCAGCCATAGTCTCTGCTTGTGACTCCATGCCACCCTCACCAACATTAGTTTTGGATGTGTTTGCTCATGCTTTAGCCTCCTCCTCTGCCATGGCTATAGCCTCAACCTCTCTATCTACCCAGTCAACCCAATCAAGGTCCTCATCACTAGCACAAGTATACATAGATCATATAAGTATAACTATAAACACAAATTGCAGCCATAGTCTCTGCTTGTGACTCCATGCCACCCTCACCAACATTAGTTTTGGATGTGTTTGCTCATGCTTTAGCCTTCTCCTCTGCCATGGCTATAGCCTCAACCTCTGTATCTACCCAATCAACCCAATCAAGGTCCTCATCACTAGCACAAGTATACATCGATCATATAAGTATAACTATAAACACAAATTGCAGCCATAGTCTCTGCTTGTGACTCCATGCCACCCTCACCAACATTAGTTTTGGATGTGTTTGCTCATGCTTTAGCCTCCTCCTCTGCCATGGCTATAGCCTCAACCTCTCTATCTACCCAGCCAACCCAATCAAGGTCCTCATCACTAGCACAAGTATACATCGATCATATAAGTATAACTATAAACACAAATTGCAGCCATAGTCTCTGCTTGTGACTCCATGCCACCCTCACCAACATTAGTTTTGGATGTGTTTGCTCATGCTGTAGCCTCCTCCTCTGCCATGGCTATAGCCTCAACCTCTCTATCTACCCAGTCAACCCAATCAAGGTCCTCATCACTAGCACAAGTATACATCGATCATATAAGTATAACTATAAACACAAATTGCAGCCATAGTCTCTGCTTGTGACTCCATGCCACCCTCACTAACATTAGTTTTGGATGTGTTTGCTCATGCTTTAGCCTCCTCCTCTGCCATGGCTATAGCCTCAACCTCTTTATCTACCCAGTCAACCCAATCAAGGTCCTCATCACTAGCACAAGTATACATCGATCATATAAGTATAACTATAAACACAAATTGTAGCTGAGTTGCTCAAGAAAATAACACACTTAGATATATAGTCAAAGACTCAAATGTATACAAAACTCATGGAATATGAAATCCATGACATCAAATGTTCCAAACAAATATGACAATAGCACACTTAGATATATAGTCAAAGACTCAAATGTATACAAAACTCATGGAATATGAAATCTATGACATATCAAAAGATTCAAAACAATAACTAGAAGTATATGGCTCAAAAGAGCCTGCATCTTTCCTATGAATGTGTCTAAGATAGGTCCTGGATGATGTAGTAGCCATAATCTCAGATTCTCAAGTATCAGGGAAATCACCCCGATGGGGTTGAGAGGTAGTGCCCTTTGTGGGGGTTTAGGCATAGTGCCTCTAGTGGGGTTAAGGTGCAGTGCCTCTAGTGGGGTTAAGGGTCAACGCCCCTCGTGGGGGTTTGGGAGCAGTTCCCCCAATGGGGTCAAGGGGCAATGCTCCTTGCGGGGCTTTGGGGGCAGCGCCCCTTGCAGGGGTCTGGGGGCAACGCCCCTAGCGGGGTCTGGGGGCAGCGCCCCCAGTGGGGGTTTGGGGGCAATGCCCCTAGCGAGATCAAGGGGCAGCGCCCCTAGTGGGGTCGAGGGGCAACGCCCCTTGCAGGGTCCTGGGGTAGCGCCCTGGGCGTACTCCCTGTCGTGATATAGGGAGGGGTTGAGGGGTAGCGCCCCTGCCACCAAGCCCAAATTAAAACCTCCAAAACCATACAAACCTCCATGGCGTACATCATTTTGCATTCACAATAAGTAAATAAATTTAAAAAAAAAAATCAAATTTCATGTATTTTTTTCAATTTCAAACCTTGCCTTTTGTCGAGTCCTGCTGATGGGACTCGCCTGGACTCGGCGAGTTTGGCAAGTCTACCAGACTTGGCGAGTCTAGCCAGGACTCAGTAGGACTCGGCCGAGTTCGAGTCCAAGCCCCTAGGACTCGGCTAGGGTGACTCGACTCGAGACTCGCCGAGTCCTGGTGAGTCTGGGTGAGTCTCGTAACTATGGTACAAACAACTCTTATTATTTTCGTTTACAAATGTTTTGACTAGAGATCAGTGCATTTCTATGTTTTATTTCAAGTTCATGGGAAATATATGTTTTTTTTGCAATAAACTAAATGGTAGGATGCCTAGCTAGGGAATCCTCGATGTGGATATGAATCATACCATAAGTTTAGAAATGATTGGTTCTATTGTTGAACAATAGTTTTGCAATTGTATGGTGATTGTTAGAATTTGTAATTGTATTATTGATAGAAATTCAAGTAATCATTTATTTTGCAGGCATTGATTTACTATAGTGAGGTGTGTATGAACTATGCAAGTACGCTACTTTTAATATTGCAAATATTATTCATGATATTAGACATGACTAGAATGACGTGGGATGATCTGCATTCTTGGTTACTCTATGGTTGATGAAGAATTTTTTTAGAGTGGAATGCTTGTCACCTCTTTTCACCAATCTTTTTTGTTAGATCCAATTGGGACACAAAGATATAGTGAAAGTGACTTAGCCCAGGCTTTGATCCTCCTGAAACATAATCATTTCTCATTCCTTCAATATGCAGACATAGCAGTGTTCTTGGTGATGTATAGGTATAGTGTGAATCTTCCTTCACATTGATCTTATTTATCTAAATTGTTCCACAAATTCCTTATAACATGCCCTAAGGGAATCAGATTTCTTTGCCATGTAAATGAGAGTTAACTTCTAGTTTTATCTTCTTGGGTTTTCAAGTTAATGATACGTGCCTTTATTCCTAAGAGCTACGCCAAAAAGGGATGAGTAATGTGCAGATTAAGCGAGCCTCAACTGGGTGACATGGGAGTAAATTATTTTGCTAGGTAATTGGATTAAAATGGAGGGCATTGTTTGTTAGAATATGAAGTCAAATAGGACTCTAATTCTGTATGTGTCATACAAGCAATATTCAATTAGGAATCTACTCCTATATGTGTCATACATGTAGTTGAGTGAGTCATATTGTGTTGACTTAGTAAATTGTTAAGTGATTCATAGTAGAATCAAGTTGGACTCTATATGTGTCAATCTTGTAGATGGTTGAGAGCCACATATAGGCTTAGTCAATAATATGACTATAGTGGTGGCATTGGAAGGATTAGAGGTGGCAAATTTGAGAACTTAATTATAGCATTAAGTTTCTCAAATTTATATATAAATAGAGGAGCATTCTCTCATTTGTAAGTAGTAGAAAGAAGGCTAAAGGCTAGAATAGTTTCGAGAGGTATTCTTTCCCTCTTTGTGAAGAAGAGGCTAGATCTCATTTGAGGTTGTTGTAATTCTGTAATTCCTGAGAATCAATACGAAAGATATTTTTCCCGTGGTTTTTTATTGGTATACTTTTACCAAGTTTTTCCACGTAAATCTGAGTGTTATGCGACTTTGTTCTTCTCTACAATTTTCTAGACTTGTATATTTTTCATACATTGTTGGCATGATTGCATTTCATATGGATTGCTTTATCAAATTCAAATTGAAGTGCATGAAATTGAAATTGTGTGAGATCTAAGAATTGAAGGCATTTTACTTCATTTTTCTTGTTTTTGAATCTCTCAATTCATTCATTGTCATGCCCACGAATTGAACAACTTTGAAGGTTAGTGACCTAAAGTAGATATTGATATGAATTTATTTGTATGCATTTAGATGGGTCTAAGTTGTTATATTTGAAATCAACCATCGTTTATGAATTTTGAATAGTGTTGCCTTAAGATTAGCTATCAACATTTGCACAACCTTCATCTCATCCATAACTCTAGATATAGATTTACCATTGTCAATGAATTGGTGTAAAATTAAGCCAAAGGATTTATGAATCTTCCCCCATGTTTATTTATACATGGATGAGGCAAGGAAAACTTTTGAATGACATGTCATTATCAATACCAAACTCGACTCTAACAACCCACCATTTCTTATACTCAGTTTGTCATCTTGGGAGTGAACCTGGAAGCTCTTTAGGATTGTATTGAGATCTTTCTATTTCATATAACTCTTGCTTATCACAAGTTTCAAGTAAAGCCTAATCTAGTGGGGAGAAAGAGAAATATCCTTAAGTTTCCTTTGTCAAGCTACTAACCTCAAGAGTTTAGCTTCGAAGTGAGTATACTTCAAGAAAGTATCTCATGCTATTTTCTTGTGCACCACCTTGTCACATCATATACTCCATCTTTTGAAGTGCAATTGTATTGATTAAGCTTTTTTTCCAACCTTCATATAGTAATGGATTGTTAAACATAGACTCACAAGGGCCCAAATGCATCCATGGGCTGAAATAATTCGAGACACATTCTATCCACACAATCAATAAAATCGAACACCATACAAGCTTGATACCCAAATGATCTACAATACAATGTAAAATAATCATGCCATTTTCCACATTGGACTCTCCTAGTCTCCACGAGCTTCATAGAAATTAAAGTTGTAGATGGATTTGTCTTGCTTTCTTGATGATCATCTCTCACAATTGTATAGTGCTCCATGCCTTTTGGAGACGGGTTTGTCTTGATTTCTCGATAATCTTCTCTCACAACTGCATAGTGATCCACGCCTTCTCCAAAATCCCTATTCATGGTGTAGGAATGACAAAGTCGTTAAGGCCACATAACTTGACTTGAAATCTACCTATTGCATTTGCTTGTAAGCTTCTATTGCCTTTTCAATGAATCCATTTCGTGTATATCCTAAAACCATTGCATTCCGTAAGATAATATCTCCTTGAGGCATTATGTCGAACATTTCATGCAAGTTGTCTATGCTTTAAGATTTTGCATACTTGTTTGCCACGGTACTCACGTCTAGAGTCTCCTTTTTGTGTTCATGGATGTTAATACGCTATCTCAAGGCTTTCACTTTATCATAGGCAGTGGGATTTACATTTCCACCGGCCAACCATTTGTGTGAAAATTTCAGATGTCTTCACAGCAAATCCATTTGTATATACGCTGCAATCACCGCAGAATCATGCTTCGTAAGGCATTGTCTAATAGGTTGCGTCCCTAGTTTAGGTTTACAATTTTTTCTTAGATTTCCTATCATGGGTGTTCATGCCCTATTCAAAAACTCTCAAAATGGCGTAGATAGAGAAACTTTTGATTTGGTTTGTGAGAATTGGTATTACAAGCCATTGGTATTGTTGGATTAAGAATTTTGAATGGAGTGGAATGATTGTCACCTTTTTCACCAATTTTTTTGTTAGATTCAATTGGGCTACAAAGATATAGTGAAAGTGACGTAGCCCAGGTTTTGATCCTCCTCAAACTGTTGGAAGTGAAGTTCAACCGTCACTGTCCTTTCGTCTCCTCTTCCCATACCTCTTCACTTGCCTGAAGCGTTGGATGTAATTCTTTTTCTCATTCTCTTTTTAGATATGATGAGACTGATGTATTTGAACTGATTAATAAAAACAATGTACCCTACTTTCTTTGGTGGATGTAGTCATTATTGATGAACCACGTTAAATACTTGTGTTAATTTCTTTGTCCCTGTCTTTACAATTTGTTTTGCTGTTCTATTTCAATTTCATTGCTGTTCTTGTTGCACGATTAACTCAACAGAAACATAATCATTTCTCCTTCCTTCAATATGCAGACTTAGCAGTGTTCTTGGTGATGCATAGGAATAGTGTGAATCTTCCTTCACATTTATCTAAGTTGTTCCACAAATTCCTTATATCATCCCTTAAGGAAATCAGATTTCTTTGCCATGCAAATGAGAGTTAACTTCTAGTTGTATCTTCTTGGGTCTTCAAGTTAATGATACGTGCCTTTATTCCTAAGAGCTATGCCAAAAAGGGATGAGTAATGTGCAGATTAAGTGAGCCTCAACTGGGCGACATGGGAGTAAATTAATGAAAGGAAATCATTAGCGTCTGTTATTCCTAAGATTTATCCTTATTTTAGTCTTTTGAATGCCTAACTAGGGGATGCCATGTAAATTTTAAATTTGAAATTCTAACCATATTTGAGTTTATGTAAACATGTGATATTAAATTATTATTATTTTTGCTATTTAATAATTGATTTCATGAGTCAATAGTTATTAATTACTATCTATTGTTTATTTATTTATCTTATTAATTTAAATTAGTTTAATCTTTATTTATTTAAGGGGTAAATGTTTTTGTTCGGAGTTATGAATTGGCGAGATCACAAATGAGGACCTCATCCTCAATATAATCACTCAACAATACCATTCCAATGAGATTTGAATCTTGATGGCAAGAACAACAATGCCACCCTTCAAATCTGTTTTGTTCTATGTTGTCCTTTGGCTCTTTGGGCTCCTTGTGAAGGGTACGGCACCCTGAAAATGGTGCTTAACTTTTCAAAAACAATGCCACCCTTAAACAATCACACCATGTCAATATCGACAAAATTAGTTTAATCTTTACTATCCATTGTTTATTTTATTATTTTATAAAGAAATTGTGGTGACAGGTGATATTTTTTTGATTTAGAGTTTATAATATTTATGCTTTATTTTATCCCCCCCTCTCTCTATATATATAAATATGATTTTAGATGGATTTTATTAATATTGTGTTGGTATTCTAGATGATTTTCATTTATTACATTATGTACATGTGACATTGTATTTCATTGGGTGATTTCTTTGGTTATTATGTATAGTATAGTTATGCTTGATGTGTGGTTTGAGTGTGCATTTAACAAGCTATTTCAGCAATAGTGGATATAACAAAGATGTTGCAATTGGACTAGTGTGTTTGCAAGCCTCTATCATAATTAAATCAAGTGCAAGATGTGTCTTTTGAGACCTTGTGTGAATCTAGACTTGAATCACTAGTGATTATGAAACTATACATTTATTATTCTAAACTATAGAAGTGATTCTATTTTAGACTATTTATTCGCTAATTTCATTTTAACGATGTTTTATGCACTAGGAAATCAATAAATTGGGAAAAAACAATGGAATTGCTAGTTAACTATATTGGAAAATTATATTTGAATTATTTGAATTAGTTAAATATTTAATTTCTTAGAAGTTATTTAATATTTAGGCTCTCGGAAAATTCATCACCAACAATTCATCGAAGGAAAATTCACCGCCAACAAATCACTGCCATGGCGGTGAATTTTACTTGGCAGTGAATTTTCCATGGCCGTGAATTGTTGGCAGTGAATTTTCCTTCGATGAATTTGCCGGATGCCAATTATTTAGTATTCCAGAGATGAGGAAACAATTGAAGCATTTAAGTTAATAGATATATATTATTTGGTGAAAATAAAAGACTAAAAAAATTAAAATAAAATGGAAAAAAAGAGATAAAAGTAAAAGGGCTTTGCATTTTTCATTATATTTCTCATTTAAAAAAAAACATTCTTTCAAAATGGAAAAGGATTGAAATAACTTGATTGGAAGTATTATTTTGTTGGATAATTGGATTAAAATGGAGGGCATTGTTGGTATAATTACATTTCATGTGGATTGCTTTTTCAAATTCTGATTGAAGTGCATGACATTGACATTGTGTGAGATCTAAGAATTGAATGTATTTTACTTCACTTTTTTAGTTTTTGAATCTCTCAATTCATTTATTGTCATGATCTAAGAATTGAATGTATTTTACTTCATTTTTTTAGTTTTTGAATCTCTCAATTCATTTATTGTCATGCCTACAAACTAAACAACTTTGAAGGTTAGCAACCTAAAGTAGATATTGATATGAATTTATTTGTATGCATTTAGATAGGTCTAGGTTGTTATATTTGAAATCAACCATCATTTTATGAATTTTGAATAGTATTTCCTTAAGATTAGATATCAACATTTGCACAACCTTCATCTCATCCATAACTCTAGATATAGATTTAGCATTGGCAATGAATTGATGTAAAATTAATCCAAAGGATTTATGGATCTTCCCCATGTTTATGCATACATGTATAGATGGGGCAAGGAAAACTTTTGAATGACGTCATTATCAATACCAAACTTGACTCTAACTCAACAACCCACCATTCCTTATACCCAATTTATCATCTTGAGAGTGAACTTGGAAGCTCTTTAGAATTGTATCGAGATCTTTCTATTTCATATAACTCTTGCCTATCACAAGTTTCAAGTAAAGCCTAATCTGGTGGAGAAAATATCCTTAAGTTTCCTTTGTCAAGCTACTAACCTCAAGAGATTAGCTTCAAAGTGAGTATACTTCAAGAAAGTATCTCATGCTATTTTCTTGTGTACCACTTTGTCACATCATATACTCCATCTTTTGAAGTGCAATTGTATTGATTAAACTTTTTTTCCAACCTTTATATAGTAATGGATTGTTAAAGATAGATTCACAAGGGCCCAAATGCATCCACGGGCTGAAATGATTTGAGAAACATTCCATCCACACATCAATAAAATCGAACACCATACAAGCTTGATACCCAAATGATCTACAATACAATGTAAAATAATCATGCCATTTTCCACATTGGCATCTCCTAGTCTCCACGAGATTCATAGAAATTAAAGTTGTAGATGGATTTGTCTTGCTTTCTCGATGATCATCTCTCACAATTGTATAGTACTCCATGCCTTTTGGAGATGGGTTTGTCTTGATTTCTCGATGATCTTCTCTTACAACTGCATAGTGTTCCATGCCTTCTCCAAAATCCCTATTCGATGGTGTAGGGTATAACAAAGTCGTTAAGACCACATAATTTGACTTGAAATCTACGTCCTATTGCATTTGCTCGTAAGCTTCTATTGCCTTTTCAATGAATCCATTTCGTGTATATCCTAAAACCATTGCATTCCGTGAGATAACATCTCCTTGAGGCATTATGTCGACATTTCATGCAAGTTGTCTATGCTTTAAGGTTTTGCATACTTGTTTGCCATGGCACTCACATCTAGAGTCTCCTTTTTGTGTTCATGGATGTTAATACGATATCTCAAGGCTTTCACTTTATCATAGGCAGTGGGATTTACATTTCCACCAGCCAACCATTTGTGTGAAAATTTCTGATGTCCTCACAGCAAATCCACTTGTATATACGCTGCAATCACTGCAGAATCATGCTTCGTAAGGCATTGTCTAGTAGGTTGCGTCCCTAGTTTACGTTTACAATTGTTTCTTAGATTTCCTTTCATGGGTACTCCCCGGCTTAAACATCACACACTAAACGTTTGACCGCTTAGGTGGATGTTGTGGGGCCCTCTTCAACCATCCCGCTTCCGTTGGCTGTTTCCGTTATTCCCGTGCAGTTACTTACATGGATTCCGGTAATGTGTTTAAATTGTTTCTCCCGCTCAGTGAATGTCGGTAAATGTGTTTAAATCGTTTCTCCCGCCCACCTGCACCGTAGAATCCTGCGCTGCACTCACACTAAACAGGTTTCCAGCTTACATCAGTTTTCATTTGCCAGTGGAAAGTTGGACTTCGCTATCTTTGCCAGCATCCTCCCTGCCTTTGCCACGATGGGAGCTTCAGAACGGAGCATGGACATCCATCGCAGGAGGAAGGAAAGATGAATTTTGTCAGATGTAGCCGTAACTGCCCTGGTAGACATATATGCAAAATGGGGAAGCATAAACAAGGCACGTGAACTGTTTGACAGAATGCCTCTAAAATAATTGTTTTCATGGAATGCCCTGATGGCAGTTAATATTCACAAAATGGATTTGTTGAAGAGGCTTCAGAAACTTTCAAGCAAATACAATTAGCAGGTGTAATGTCAGACTCTAAAAGCTTTGTCAGCGTCCTTGCAACCTGTGCCGAAATGGGAGCTTTGGAATTTTGTTAGATGTAGTAGTTGCAACCTCTCTTGTAGAGATGTATATTAAGTGTGGAGGTATACGCAAGGCAGGCGAACTGTTTGACAATGTGCCTCAAACAAATTTGGTTTCATTGAATGGCATGATTGTAGGAAATGAACAAAATACATTTTTTTGACAAAGATTTACAAACTAAACGAAATTAGTTAAACATTATAGATGGAAATGCGCTAATAGACATGTATGGAAAATGTGGAAGCAGAGATAAGGCATGTGAATTGTTTAATAAAATTCCTCAAAGAAATGTGGTCACATGGAATGAGCTGTTTGCTGGATATGCATAAAATGGATTTGGTGAAATGCTTTCAAAATGTTTGAATTAATGAAGCATTTGGGAATATATACTAATATTATAACTTATATAATTTTTTTTGTGTTCTATGTGCATGCAGTCATTCAAGTTTATTGGAGGAGGGTTGTACATATTTCAATCCAACAAATAACTCTTATTGCATTACACCTATCATTGATCATTGTGTGCATGGTTGAGCTTATGGCCTATGTTGAGTATCTTGAGGACACCCTAAACTTTATCATTAAGATGCCAATTAAACCTATGGTAGCTATGTGGATGTGTTTTCTTGGTGCTTACAAATCACATGCAAATATATGTTCAAGGGTTATTAAGACTTAAAAACAAAAATAGGCTTTAATATTGCAAAGGAAGCTAGTTTGGAAGGATAGTTTTGATAGAGAAATTCTCATTAAGGGACTCTAAGACTTATTATGATTAATTCAAGCAACAACATTCCATACTTAAATTCTTTAAATTTTAGATCATTGAATCTTGCAAAGAGTCATAGGATAGTGGTTTCAATCTAGGCAATTAGAATTTACCTCAAAGATTTTTGCTAATACATCCTTTGATTTATCCATGAGGTTTAATAGTTAGCTTTTAATAAAATTTAGCCTATGTAAGCCTACACTTTATTGGTATCTTAGGAGTGGCCTTCAGATCAAGAAGGTTTTTGAATAGGGAGTGCATATAATATAAACTTGTACTTAATAATGCATTGAGACACATTTTATATATTTTTCATGCTTTTCCTTACAAGTCTTATTCACAAACCATATTTCTATGATTACTTTCCTAGTTCATGATTCATTGAAGTGCTTGATCTAACATATTTTAAGTGTTGGAAGTAATTTGAATTTTTTTTTCAAATTCTTGTTCTTTAATATGGAATTACTCTAGCTATTATTTTTTTAATGAAATTTAGTAGAACAATCATGTGATTCTATTCACTTTTGAAGCTCATCATATGCTACTTAAAATGCACATCTATAGTTACACTTACTTGGAAAGATAACATCCATCCTAATAATGTAGGATTATGTTATTCTTTTTCCTTATTAATAGCTTGCAAAGCTAGCTAGAAACATGTTGTGCCTTGCATACACACATAATTTTTCAAAAAAAATGATGAATCCCTTTATTTATTTTCAAGCTTATTGATCAAATGTTCTAGCTTGAAGTGTTCTAGTTTTCCTTGGTTCTTGATCAGTTGGTTACATTGTAAGATCTTAATTTATGTGCTAGTTTCCAGTACATAAGGTATTAGTTTTGTGGTGTCAAGATGTGATTTGGGTTCTCAGATCCACCTCTTGTTTGTATTTTCTTTCTTAGCTATTCTCTAAGTTGCTATAGTTAGAATTCTTGAGCTAGTTAGAATTCTTTATTTTAGTGTTTATGGAGACCTTTTATGCTATGTTACTATTTTTTCATACATTAGAAAAGTTTCTAAGTGTTCACCATGATATTAACCCCTTTAAACTACCATAAAAGCATTAAATAGTCTTATAAATAGCTTGAAAGTTGTTTTGGAGTATTTACAACCTTTGCAAACCCTCCTTGAAGCATTGAAACACTTTATTATCTTTCAAAATAATATTTTTTGTCAAGAATTTAAATTTAAAGAATGGTAAGAAGGTAGTTTAGAATGAGGGTTTGAACAAGGATTATTGGATATATGGCCTACCTTGAATACACTATTAGATTCCCTTTAGTAGATCACTAATTACATTATATTTTCTCAATAATTTTGTGGTCAAAATTTATAGTTTGGTATGTGTTGCAAACTCTCACCTAGCTATAACGATAGAGCTATAATTGTTGAATAGGAGTCACAACCCTTATAAAAGCTATATGAGGAGTTTTTTGGTGTCTAACACCGACTACAAGGTTTGACACATGTGATCTATGATATAAAACTCCCCCTACAGTTGTTGAAAAGAGACAACTAGATTATTACTATGTGTGTTTAGTGTTGGAATGTGGAAATTTTTTTGGAACATCTTTTTTGGTTGGATTTTAACCTTAGGGTTAACTAATTGTAGTGATTTACAACCTCATTTTGAATCTCAATTCTAAGGAAGCATCATACTTGTAAAAACTATTTATTTCTACATGCAAATCTTGATAAATATATCCTAATATTTTAGGAAATCAAGATAAAATATGTTGTATATATGCATAACCCTTCAACCATGAACATAGATAGAATTACAAGGGTTTAGTTTTTATAAAATCCTAAAAACATATTATTTTAGTATGGTAATTTGTTTTTTGACATGCATGTAAGTATAATCATGTAGGATCTAATAAATTTGAATTTCTTTGTGTAGTTGGAATGCTTATTTAAAGGTCAACATAATTGCTTAGATCCAAGAAACTCATTCAAGCCAAAAAGAAGCTTATTTCATATTAATCAACATTTTACCATTAGAGTGTAAGTATGGTTGTGGAGAGAAATAAAATTGTTTATCATTTTTACAAGAGTGTTCTAAATAATAAAGGTGGTTGTTTTCTTTGGTTGGTCAACATTCAACACTAATAAAAATTGAAAATAACCAAGTGACAAGTACTTTCACCAAACCCTAGATAGTGACTTATCTCTTCCTTACCAACTCTATGATTATAAAGGGAAGTGTGAAAAATCATTCCTCACAAGGGTAATATTCTACTAATAAAGAAGAAAGATACGTCACAAAACCAAGTGGAATAGTCAACACCATTTGAGAACAACCATGTTGTTGACAATAAATGATATCCAAGGACTATTACTACAACAATTAGATAGTAAGTTAATCTAATAAATAATGCAACACAATAGAGCTTAGTTACTTAGCCCATAAATAAACCATAAAAAATAATTCTTGTCACCTACAATGACACTATCAAACATGTGCACAAGATGTTATATAATGACTAATGGACTATAATCTTGCTTAGGCTATCCTAATAGCATCATGGGGAATATTACACTTTTAGAATATTTTTTATGGTATCCATAGAGTTATTATTGACACTAGGAATTGTCAAGAGGGAGTTAGAGACAACAAAGAAGAATATAATTCAGTGGAGTTTATGATGGAAAGATATAAAATATAGTCATGCATTACTTCTACAATTTCTATGCCTCTTATGAACATGAGTTATAACTCTTTCATGGCATCCAGTAGGAGTACCAATGTTTCCATAAGATAGCAATCATACTATGTTATTATCATAATTAGACCAGACACTTATTTAATTTCTTATGTATTATCATTTTGCTATCATAGATAACAACAATATGAAAAAAGGATACTCTTGGGAAATCATTAAAGCCATAAAAATTTAGGATTTTCATGGTTATTAAGGCTACTATAAATCTTATAGGATGGTCATGTGCCTACATAGTTTTATTAAAGTTATCCTAATAAATACTAATAATAGGTTCTACATAGGATTTTAGTAGGTACTAAATTATGATGATTTCCACCTTGTTGTAAGGCATGCCAATTAAAAGTCATCCATGAAATAAGAGGATTATCTCAGCAAGGGTAAGAGTTTGATAAACACTAGTATCAAGACCAAGATCATTTCATTTAAAACTCTACCATTTCACTCTTATAGGATAGTAATAACCAATTGGCTAGTCCTATATAATATAAGAGGCTTTTCATGATAATCTATCACTTAAAAATTCCATACCATGTCACATATATAGAGGATATGGTCCCAAAATACATCTAGTATCACTAAGATAACCTTATAATTAAGTCAAAATGTTTTCATGAATAACATATACAATTGTCCTGGTTTGATTTTATTGAGTGTGAAGTTGTAAACTAACTACTTTTTTCAAAGATAAGGTCCTTGTCTTAGTAATGAAGGATGTCAAGGCATAGTAGCCTTTATAATTATTATGCATATTAAGCATAGACTTGTAGCTCATTCCCATTCATTGCTATGAAACCACCTTGAAGAATATTACAAGAAATGAAGGAAGTTGGGTTGTTAGCAAATATTTTAGTACTACTATGGATCATCTTATTCTAGCAAGGAAGTCCCTAGGTCACATGATATAATTGAAATCTATGAGGAAATCATGATAAAATTTTGAAGACTTATAAATGAGGACAATCACATGAGTGATGACAATCATAGTATTAGAAGGAAAATTAAGGGACTCCATCCAACAAGTCTTAATGCCTTAGCCTTATGTAAAATACACAATACATTATCTCAAGTCTATTATATAGCCATAATCATAATAGACATAGTTACTCATATGGTCACACCAATCATGAATGTCCTTAATATTAGAAACATTATTATTGTATGATGTGTTATATGGGTCTTCTCAAGTAAAAAGCATCATGGTAACCAATAACATTCAAGAAATATATAAATTTGATACACCCCATTGTGTATCTATAAATTATTATTAATTTTTATGAATAAATATGGTTTTAATGCATGATTATGTTCTACGAAATTCCAATGAATGAATGAGATGAATGAATATGTATTATGAAGTGATTGCTTTTTAGATGCTCTATGATGCAAATGATATATGATAAATATGATTTTCATGTTATCATCTAACTTTATTTATGATGCAAAGCCCACACACAACAAGCTTTGATTGAGTATTTTTAACACATGTTGGCTGAGAAATTCCACAACTCAAGATGTGGCGCTATGAAAAGGGAGAAATTTGTTGAATGATGCACAATAGATCAAAGGGAAGGAAATGTGGCGAATTTCTTAGCTATCTTTCAGATTTGAGACTCTCTTTTTTTATATAAATAGGGGTTGATGGGCTCTTGTTTTGGTCGTTCATGATAGATGTTATCATAGTTGTTCATTGTGTTCATTTTCTATTCATTTGTGATGGTTGTTGTAGTCCATTGTTGTTCTTTTTGTTGAGTTAATTCTATGAGAGTATTGTGAGATTGAGAGTAATTATTTGTGAGTTAGAAGGGCAATATTATTGAGAGTAAGAGCATATTGATTGGATAGATTGGGATAGGTTGAGTTGAAGAAGGAAACGATTTGAGTTTTGGAATTGATCTAGAGTTGCAAATTCTTTGTGGGAGCTTTATATTTCTAGGCATGCTTAGCTATTTTATCCCTTACTCTTTTTTATGTTGAATCTATGTTTTTTGTTGATTAATTGTAAGTGCTTGTACAAGTTACTAATTTTGTATCATAGATGTTGAATCAATCTTGTGGATATAGCTAGATTAGATAATTTGTTTTGTGGTATCTTATTATTATGATACACATATAGTTATTATGGTTGTCATGATTGTATGAATAATTATGAAAAAACTATCTAGAAGATATATAAATGATACCTAGTTTATTGCATGATACTTATATGCTTGCATGAATTACGATGATAGTAATGAAAAGGGAATAATATCATGCTAGACGTATTATTTCATCATTGATAGAATAAGATGATATGTAAACCATGTTGGTAGTTTATCCCGTTAGAGTAATTGGGTATTTACTTTATTAATTAAACAATATTTGTTTAATTATGTAAAGTTCCCTTTTACCTCTTTTCACTTAAGCTAACATTAGGTGCATAATAATTAATTAATTTATTAATTATTATTGTGCAAGCCTAGGGTTTTCCTTTTTAGGGTTTTCATCTATATGTAGTTGAAAACTAGCTTTTGATCACTTTCTCCATTTTTAGCAATCTCAGTGGCGTTGGAACCGTATTTCAAGGCTCTTCAGTTTCATCCATGCTATTTTTCCAGATTTCACTCCAGGTATATTTTATTCAATTATTTGTGTTTTCACACTTTGGTGGATTACCTGGACATATTTGCTCTTGGAAACTTTTTGTTCGCATGGGATGCTTTGTTTTTGGCTGTTCTTCATGTATTTCCAGCATTTTGTCCTTTGAGGACATTTTGAGCATCATTTGTAAGCTATCTTTTATGTAAACACACTAAGATAAAGTGCCACACTATTGTACATGCATCTTTTGGGCTTCTATGGTGTTGTATCTTCTCAACTCCAACATGGTTTTGCTGTGTTTTTTGCTAGAAAAAGTCAGAACTTGGTTTTTTCACTCCAAGGGGCGTATCTTTTGCGTCTGAACTCCGTTTTGTGCAAACGAATAGGCATTGGAAAGGTGTTACAGTGCTCTTTCCAGATTTACAATCTATTTTACTAGTACATTTACCAGGTATTTTTTATTCAGCTTTGTGTGTTTTTACACTTTGCTCAATTACTTGGTCATCCTGGCTCCTACATGAGTTTTGTTTGTGTGGGATGGGTTATATTAATTTGATCTAAATGCTGTAAGGTCAGATTTCTCAGTTTGTTTTTCATTCGAAGAGTTATCATGGGTTTCTCTACTCACCCTTCAGTTGTTCTTCTGGAACGGGGTAATTATGAGTCATGGGCAAAGGGTATACTTACACATTGTAGTTGGCTTAATATTTTGCCTTATTTGTATGATCTCATACCTGAACCAGCAACTTTAGAGGGCAGATTAGCATGGGATATTATTAGAAATCACATTGCAGGAGTTATATTGTCTAGTGTTGATCATGACACTGTGTTGGTTATATCGGACATTGATTTTCCTCACCCACTTTGGACACGTCTTTGGGAGATCTATGGAGACCCTTTTCTATCTCCATTCCCAGAGGATCCTGCTTCAGATTGTCTCATACCCATTGCTTGGAGAGAAAATACACCATTTGATCATGATACTTTAGAGGAGCTTGAGTATTTAGACACCCTTACTTATTCCGATGGATCAGAGGTTTGTCTCACAGTTCCTACTCTTCAGACTGAGACTTCATCAGCATCTCTTGTTGTTCTTGATTCAGTGCAGCAAGGAATCATACATCTTCCAGACATACCTACTTTGGACTCTTATGTTGCAGACATATCTTTCTTGTTTGTTGAGTCCTATATTGCAGATTTGGAGGATTACTTTGAGGACATTCATCTCCTCTACCTTGACAGTCAGATTATCACTGTTCGCCCACCATTATCTGTGCATTCAGAGGTTGCATTTTAGTATTCTCCACATCAGTTTGGATTTGACATTATTTGTTTCCATTCACACAGTGAGACTCTTCAGCATCCTATCATGGCACACATCTTGAGACAGATTGGTTCTTCCTTCTTCACAGGGTTTCTTCGGTACAGGTCCATGGATCCATTTCTTCCCAAGGGGAGGAATATCATTTGCCACTTCAGGATCTCCTTTTGGATTCTACATCAGGCATCTACCATTGTGACAGGAGTTTCTTCATTGTGGGGGGGCCTTCTTCTCTCTTTCTATATCTCCTATGGAGATCATTGTACATGTACTTATATGATAGAAGCTGTCTATGGGGGGTATTATGTTATCCACCTCCTATCCTTCTTTCATTAGTGCATTGCATTTCTTCCTTGCATTCTATTTTGGGGAGGAGTTTTGTTCCCACTGGGTTTTCTCCTTTACCCCATTTCATTTAGTTTGCATTGATTTTGTACATGGGTACCTGATCTGGCCTTGTTGTCGGGACCCATTGCTTTTGCTTTTAGTAGCTTCTTCTAGGTTTTAGCTTCTCCCTATGTCTATCTTAAGGGGGGGTGTTAGAGTAATTGGGTATTTACTTTATTAATTAAACAATATTTGTTTAATTACGTAAAGTTCCCTTTTACCTCTTTTCACTTAAGCTAACATTAGGTGCATAATAATTAATTACTTTATTAATTATTATTGTGCAAGCCTAGGGTTTTCCTTTTTAGGGTTTTCATCTATATGTAGTTGAAAACTATCTTTTGTATCATTAATTTATTTTACATTTTGTGTGAATTCATGGCTCCACATTCTTGAGCATTTTCTTTGTTGCTTCTCTTTGTTTCTCCTTGTAACAGGTTATTTGCTTGCAAAAGATCTTTTGGGCTTCTGTGGTGTTGTATGTTCTCAACTCCAACATATCCTTGAGTGGTTATTCATGTTTCCTTGGAAGTAAAAAGTCAGTTTATTCCTTGGGTTAGGATAAACCAAAGTTGGGATTAACCTATTTGGTCAATTAGATCAACTAAGTGTGACATCACTTTTTGGAATGGAATCTTGTTATTTTTATTGAGGTCAAACCTAGTCAAGAGCTAATTATGGTCAATAGGGTTTCCAAGTCGAGCAAGGGGGTGGGTGAACATACGAAATCACTCCAAGTAAGTATTGAGCATTTATATTTATTATATATGATAAATCTTTGGCCAAAGTAAGTGTAGTTGCCATTGCATACACTTTGTCAATTCATTGTGAACCAGGATTGCATAGCTAGTAGGGAGTGTCATGCATGTTAGGCGAGTATCCAGTGTATGGAAACACTAGTTATGTAGGACACAACACCATGCTCAAGTAGGCACTATATTAGAGGGTTTTCATACCAATCTCTTCATTGAAGGGTAGGGCCATCCTACCGGATAGAAAGATATGTAGGGGACCGCTTAAGCCTGTGGTTAGAGGAAAAGAACTTGGGTAATGTTCTCCCTCATGCAATTGGTAGTCAAGACTTGTGTGAAATAGAAGAAGATAAAGATATGTGTTCTAGTCGAGGATAACTTGACCAATATGTTCTTGTACATTAAGCTCTAGTAATCTATCATTTGTAATTATGCTATTGCATCTATTTGGAAAATGTATATGAAAGATGTATTCATTACCTGGGATTATGTTTAATGTTACTTCATTCATGCAATATAATTTGGAATGGGTTCAATTCAAATGCACATCTATGTTATTGAATTAGAAAATTTTATTTCTATGTGTTGGTGAACTTGATATTTTCTCATACATGGGTTAAAACTTAGGTGAAAACAATAGGGTAAACTTTGAGCATGTTACTAAATTATTGTTGAACTATTATAATGTCTTACCTTATTAAGGGGAAATCTCCATCATCCACACTAAAGTTAATCATGGTACTTGGGACCTTACAACCCTCAAGCTCTAACATTAACCTCTAGACATATTGATAATCATCATTACATTAATAATTATCATAAATGAGAGAAGTGTTATCATGATGAATTCCATGAGCCTAATCATCCTTAGGACAATAATCACTCCATTAATAATCCAATACAATTGAAGAATTGTCATCACTTGGTTTAATATTTTATTCATAAAGACTATCATAAAGATGGGAGAATATAAGTAGGAGGTATTTTCCTCCACAGCATGTCAAATTTTTTGATATTGCTATTTGACTCGTAAAACTACATGATTGCATCTTGATAGCAATATAAAAAAAAAAGGGAGAATATGTTTAAATATAAAATCTTGTTAAACATATATATAAATTGGGTTGTCCTCAAGGAAGGATGTAGTCATTGCGACATAACACTTTTGCATAGTTATAACTTCACTTCATTGTGTAATCATAACAATTATCTTGAAAGGACTACTATGCTATGTGCATAACAATAATCACACCAATTTTGTGATAGTAAAAAAAACCTTTATTCTCTAGAATGTTTTCATCAACCCATGGGCACTATCATGTCCTATTTTGACAATTAATTTAAAGGGTAATAATCATGCCTTAACTACCAAAGGAGTATTAATACAACTACTATAGTCAAAGTGTCATGGAAGAAATGGTGTCATCATAGGAATTTTACAATCAAGGTGGATTGTCCTATTTTTAAACCATCATTGCCTACACACAAGGAGACAATCATCAACATTCAAAGGGACTTCAAAAACCACACTAGATTCAAGGTTAATCATATTTTTAATCAAAATCCTAGCTAAACCATAATAATGATAATGGGTCAATCTATTTTATATCAAATAGAAGCAAGGGGTTGTCGTTATGGTGGAAGAGAGTTATTGTATCAATTTTATTATAAAAGATATCCAACATTCAAATATTGCACACTCATTATATCCTACCATAATAGGTAGAGGGGTGATTATGTACAAGGTTATCAATTTTGATGTTGCTCCAAGTAACTAGGAAGATGGGACCATACAACCTTTAGACACTATCATGTATGATTAGATGCTCCTAGTTAGTGAGTCAATTTATCACATGCCCATGTATTATGCACTTGATTGCCACTCAAATTGATAATGTCTTATTTTGACAATTAATCCAAATAAAAGGACTGTAGAAAATGACGAGGGTAATTGTGAGCACTCATCTCCCATTTCCTACTAGTCAAGATTCTTTCATTTTACTTGAAGTGTTCCTCAACTTTTGTTTTTCTCTTTCTCTACCTTATCCAACTTTTCATTTCATACATATGTAGGTTTACGAAAACAATTTAATTAAATGTTTGTGTTATCATAAAATAAGTCTTTGATAGTTACCCTAACAGTGTATATGCACTCTGTGCATCTAATTTTACAAATCCAACATCATGGTCTAGATTGCCAAATATTCAAAACAAAAACAAAACCATTTTTTTCTTTCTAGAATTTGACAATAAAACCTTGTTCCTTCATTATTAGTGTAGGCGTGACAGTGCACATTATTATAGTGAAAGCCTATTTTTTAGATTACTTTATTTAGCATAACCAATCATCTTCACAAGAACATTTTGTCTATTTAAAATGATGGAAACAATTCATGTCTGTCACAACAATTTCTCTTACAACAATCTTGGAGATAAATTCCATTGTAGTGTGTGAATCAACACATATTGAAGGTTCTTAATAACTATAATAGTTGTTCTTGGGATGCATCTAACAAACCAAAAACAACCAAATTTTTACTATGATGGTAGAGAAATAACTCATTTCCCTCCTTTTCGTCACTATCTAAATGTCTTGAACTTGGGAAATACCCTGCTACCTTCATCTCTCAAGCCAATCTCTCTAACTTTGCATAGATCTCCAATGTTTATGGATGTGAACTATCCTCTACCTCTACACATAAAGTACACACCATTTCATGGATTTCAATCCAACTACAACTAAGAATCCTATTATATCCTTTACCATTTATCAATCTCCTTACCATTTGAGCCTCACACCACTTACCCACATCTACATAAATGTTTGAAAGAAGAACACAAATCATTACATTTTAAGATTCTAATTAAAAAGCATCATCAGTATAAATACTCCTAGAACATTATTTTGTATGTGATTTAATCAATTTCATTTCCTTGAATTTTTTAAATCTTTATCAAGAAATCCATTTTGTTCATATCCTACAACCATGGAACCAAATTTCTTTGAGGCACATAGTAAAACTATTCGCCTGCCTTGTGTATGCTTCCACAATTTGCATACATGTCTACAGAGCAGTTGCAAATACTACATCTAAAAAAATTCCTCGCATACATGTCTATAGAGCAGCTGCAAATACTACATCTGAAAAAATTCCTCTGTCCTTTATGCTTTGATGGATGCCCATACCCTGTTCCAAAGCTCCCATTTCAACACAGGTTGCAAGGACGCTGACAAAGCTTTTAGAATCTGGCATTACACCTGCTAATTGCATTTGCTTGAAAGTTTCTGAAGCCTCTTCAACAAATCCATTTTGTGAATATTAACTGCCATTAGGGCATTCCATGAATATTTTTTTTTAGAGGCATTCAGTCAAACAGTTCACATGCCTTGTCTATGCTTCCCCATTTTGCATATATGTCTACCAGGGCAGTTACGACTACATTTGACAAAATTCATCTTTCCTTCCTCCTGCGATGGATGTCCATGCTCCGTTCTGAAGCTCCCATCATGGCACAGGTAGGGAGGATGTTGGCAAAGATAGCGAAGTCCAACTTTCCACTGGCAAATGAAAATTGATGTAAGTTGGAAGCCTATTCAGTGTGAGTGCAACGCATAATTCTACGGTTCAGGTGCGCGGGAGAAACAATTTAAACACATTTACCAGCATTCACTGAGCGGAAGAAACAATTTAAACACATTACCGGAATCCATGTAAGTAACTACATGGGAGTAATGGAAACAAAAGCAACCAATGGAAGCGGGATGGTTGAAGAGGGCCCCACAACATCCACCTAAGCGGTCAAATGCTTAGTGTGTGATGTTTAAGCCGAGCCCTCCCATAACCATAATGGTGTAGATAGAGGAACTTTTGATTTGGTTTGTGAGAATTGGTATTACAAGCTATTGGTATTGTTGGATTAATCGTCAATGTTTTTCTTTGGATTCGTGATATAGACTAATCATCTCATGTGGTTTTGGCACAATGGCAAACGTGTTCCAACAAATGGTATCAAAGCCATGGTCGCGGGTGACACTGAGGGGGATTTTTGGACTAATGTCAACATCTCCCTTTGGATTTGGGACATGGACTAACCACCTCCCCTAGATCTATTTATCTCTGACGTTAACAGGTCGATCTTTTGATGCAATGACAAACATGTTTCAATAAATATTTGGTTCAAAAGCTTTCAAATGTTTCCATTAGATCTGTGCTGCATTTATATGCTGTAACCATGACATCCATGAAGATTCATATCTTTTACGTATATATGAAATAGTTAATTCTATCAAGAAAAACTTTCACAAATACAGTTCTTGGAACTCATAAAACACCGAAACTGTGATTTAAAATCTTTTAGAAGTATTTTCAGTGACTCCATTTTGTATTATATGGAGTTTTATTGTTCCTTGAGCAGCAATGGAGTGGTGGGACTGATAGTTCCCATCATATCATCTCATCGCCTTTCTTTTTGTCTTTTCCTACGTACAATGATGTTTAATCTTTGCCCAAATGCAAATTAAATAGCATATCTTTGCTTTTATAGGATATTATCAAAATCCTATAAATAGTTGCCTTTTTATGCTTTATCTTCTTCTTTCAATAGGCTATATGTTGGTCATTTCACTTGAGTATGTGAGCTGATTTTATATTTTGTATATAAAATGAAGTATAGAGAATCAATCCATATCATATCTTTGCTTTTATAGGATATTATCAAAATCCTATAAATAGCTACCTTCTTATGCTTTATCTTCTTCTTTGAATAGGCTATATGTTGGTCATTTCACTTGAGTATGTGAGCCGATTTTATATTTTGTATATAAAATGAAGTATAGAGAATCAATCCATTTTAAATGATCAAGATATTGTTTTTTTTCCTTCTAATATTGTAGATTTTACAAATTTTATAATTTCAAAGATAAAATATTTTATGAATTATAAACATTTAAATCTTATTCAATTTTAGTCATTTTTTATACTTTTTGATTATGATTTTTAAGATATTATTATAAGTGTGAGTCAATTATTGTGATTTCAAATTGATTGTATAATTAAAATTTTGGTAAATTCAATAAAGTTATGTTTTAAAATGAAATTGTGACTTGGTGTCAAATTTTAAATGACTATGAATTTACATTTGCAAAGTAATCATAACCACTTTAAAATTGAAATTTAAACTAAAATCAATCATGTTAGCACCTCCATTATTCTATAAAACCTATTTAACAAAATTTTAAGTGATTTTACAAAGTTTCACAAACTTTACGACTCAAATTGTGACATTAACAACAAGACCATAATTTGATGATTTTGGCTTAATAAGTAAATCAAAATTGTGAAATGATAGAAAACATTTGTGGGTGAGATTTAATGACATAGACATAATAATTTCCAAATAAACTAATCTAAGTTGACGGATAGACCTCACATGCAACTTAGAAGACTAACATGACTTTTGATAAATTGACTTGATGACAAATGTCAATTAATGTACACACACAAATTAAAATTCACTGAGGTCAAAATTGTGGACAATAGGGGTTAGTGCACTATGACTAGCATATTTGACTAATAATAACTATTTGTAAGTATAATTATTTCCTCATTATGGCTGGATTGGGAGTTACACTTGGATGCTAGGGTTTTAAAGGTCATATTGGTCAAAATTAGAGTTACATTTTATGTCAAGGGATGATTTATGTTTAGATTGGATGTTAGATCTTAAGCATGAAGACTTGGATGCCTCTTTTTATCTATATTTTTTGTATATAGTTTGCTCAAATATCATTGGTGGTTTCTTGGATCTCCTTGGCCTATATATAAAGATCTTGTGATAAAGATCATATTTCATATTTTATGCCTTGCTAGGCTATTAGAATTCCTTAAGTGTTGAGAGTGTTGGTATCCTATGAATCTATAATCTTGAGAATGTATTTTAAATGTTGTTGTTACTAAAAATACATTGGTTTGGTGCTTTGGAGGTGAGGTTTTAGCAAAAATAAGTTTTCCATGGTATATCTATGTACATCTCTCTTTTTGTGGTTGTCTACTTCTTTCTTCTATTCTAGTTAATTTTTAAATGTTGTTCTATAAGCTAAAACTCTAGAAAAATTTATGTACATCAAATTACTTGTAACTCTTTCCTCATAGGGTTAAGTAAGAATTTTTTGCATATTCTATTTTATTTGGTATTAGAGCTTAGCCAAATTGTTCGATTCATGAGAGGAGTATGTCCCACTTCTTATTAGCCCTTTTTTGAGTGAGACATTTTTGTAGTTCTTTCTTATAGGAAAATAACATGGAAAGCAATTATGTAATGGAGGTGGAGAGGTTTAATGTAACCAAATTTGAGCTAAGGAATCTCAATATGTAGGATTTATTCATGGATAGAGATCTATAGATAGTAGGAAAATTTTAGAAACATTCTAGCATGAAATATTAGGAGTTGCTAGTTACTGAGAAAAACCAAAGCAACCTCCTTATACTTTTCCTTGTAGATTTAGTGATATTTAATATTTTAGGAAAGACAACAACTAAGAATATTAAGAATATATTTATTAAATTTTATAGAAAAATTTCGTTGTGAACAAGATTTTTTATGGAAGAAGATCTATACTCTAAAGATAGGTGGTGATGATTTAAAGATAGAGAACTTGATTTTTTTTAATAGATTAGTAAGATAGTTGGCATCCATAGATGTGAAGATGGATGAGGAGGACCAATGCATAACCCTCCTATGTTCTTTACTTGATAGTTGGGATAATCTCATGATGAAAATCAATAGCATTGATGGACACATAAATCTTGATGAGTTTCATTTATTTTTGAGGAGATAAAGAATAAATATTCAAATTCCATCCCAAATGAATTTATAGTGAGTGAACATTCTAAGGACAAAGGTAGTAACAAGAAAAAGGAAAATTATTTCAAATCTAAGGGGAGACATAAGTCTCTTGGTAGATCCAAGGTGAAACAATTAAGCTACATCAAGATAAAAATTATGAAAAGGACTACAAGGAGAAAAAGAGAAAGGAGTGTGATGATGATTTAGAATCAAGGTCCTACAATGATGGTGGTCATGGTGATTTTATTGTAGCCCTTTCTATGCATGTGCATGCTAGTGCATCACTTGTTAATTATGGAGCCTCTTTTCATATGAATATTAGTAGGGAGTGATTCTTGAAATATGAGGGTGAACCCACAAAAGTGGTTTACAATTCAAGTGAGGAAGGAAAACTTCCAAAAACCTCACCCATGCAAAAAAAATTCGTTTTGAGGGGTTTGAGCAAACTCAATGTTCGAACGAACCCAAAAGGGGTTTGGTCGAACCAGGGTTCGAGCGAACCACTTTGCATGTGGGAACCCGTGTTTCCCATTGTGTAAAGGGGGTTTGATCAAAACCCCCCTTTTCCCACCTTCCCACCCTCTGACACAAAAAGACTCTAGATTTTCATCCTTCGAAGCTCAAGTTGAGGATGAAAATGGAGGAGAATTCACAGACCCAACTGGAAGATGGTAGTCCTCGGAACGAGCTATCCAACGAATATAATTTTAATATGTTGTGGTTTTATTATGTATGTGTATTTTTAGGTTTATTAAACATAGGTTTTTCACCAAAAATCAAGCTCTTTGTTTTGTACATGTGGAAAAATAGAAAATTATCAAAATAATTTTTTTTAAAATATGTTTGTGCTGGGTATTGATGTCCTTGAGCCATTAAAATATTTTTTTTGAATTTCGATGCATACAGAAAAAGTTATGTTGTATACAGTTCACCTATGTCTGAATTACAATTGGTTTGACTTCGAAACTTGATTAAGGAAGAAATATTCAATAAAAAACTATGAGACCAAATGAAAGTGCTAGATATTGTAGTTACAAATCTAAATTCAAAAAAATTAGAATTCTATCCTTCATACAAAAAGAGTTATGTTGTATACAGTGAGCGTCACTTTTTAAAAATGCTGTTTTATGAAAAAAACCAGTTTTCGTGGGAGATGGAAAAAAGAGTGCAATCTGATTCCAAAAATTTTGAAATTTTTTTTTTTAGAAACTGCAAACAAAATGTGACGAGACTCTAGTTTGCATCATCTTCAAATTCCTCACGGTTTAGCCACAATAGGTACGCGAATATGAAGATTTAGTTAAAAATAATAATTGCAGTGTCCAGTTTGACCAAAAATTGTAAACCACTATTGTCGGATCACCCACGAGAGCTACAATGGTGTGTTATGTTCTTAGGAGATAAGTCATCTTTAAAAATCCTTAGATGAGGTAGATTCATGCTAAAATTTGGAAATAGAAGGACCAAAACTCTCTAATATTCTACACATTTTTGGTTTGGTGAGGAATACTATTTTTAGAAGTTGAATGATTTTGGTGTGTAGGTGCCTTTAATTTGAATGATGTTGGTGCATAGGTGTTATTTAATAAGGATGGATGTAAGATGGTCTGTGGGACTATGGTCTTGACCAAGTGAATTTGGTTTTGAGTGAGCTATTATGCTTGGATGCTAGAACTATGGAATGCAATAGTTTAGAGGTTCCTTATTTAGAGAATTAAAACTTATTTTTGAGAAGACCATGCTATGACACATGTGTATGAGTCATATTAGTGAGAAATTCCTAAGTAATTATGTGAGGGGCTAGCTATTTTTCCCTAGAATTTTATTTTTGTGAGAATTTTATATATGATAAACATAATCTAATTTATCTTTACTAAATTGGGTCAGATTAATACCTTTGGTTTTGGTCTTGTTGATGCACCTTCACTAGGAAATCCTTGTCTTATTTTTTTCTTATTGATGATATCTCTAGGAAAAAATGTGTTCTTCCTCAAGTAAAAATATGGTGTCTTCTCAAATTTTAAAGATTATTATTTTGTATTGAGAAACAAATAGAGAGGAAGATCAATATTCTAAAGATGGACAATGGTAGAGAGTATTGTTCTATAGATTTTGACAAGTTTTATAGGGAGGGTGGTATTGCATCCATAAAACAACCTACAAAAAACCATCAATAGAACAAAGTTATGGAAAGAATAAACAAGATGCTAATTGAGAGAGCTATGATAATTCTTAGTGTTTCTAATTTTGATTAAAAATTCTAGGAGGAATAAATGGGCATAAGTTGTTACTTGATTAAAAATATCTTAATTAATTAGCTCTTGTGATAAAATATTTGAGGAGGCTTGGTCAATAAAGAATCCTTTGTTACAATATATTAGGGTTTTTATTGTGAGACATATGTGAACTCTCCCAAGGATAAGAGATCCATGTTGGATTTCAAATAAGAGAAATGTATATTTATTAACTATAATGATAGTTGGAAAGGGTTAAGGGGTGTAATCCTAAAAAAAATAATGATAATTTATAGTCGAAATGCGATATAAAAAGATTTTGTATCTTCTTCTACACCTTCATTTACTAAATTTGAGAAAGTAATGGTGCAAGTGAAGTAAAAAATTAAGTAGATTACACTTAAGGCTAAGCCAAAAGTTCAAAAAGGACCTAATGAGAAGGATAGTTTTGATATTTTAGAGGAATACTAACAAAATCAAACCATGCTCCATGCATAATGCAACTTGATAGTGATCATCCACTTGATATCGAATAATTTTTCTTTGAATAATAACAAATATGAGCCTAGGATAGTTTGGGAGACAATGAATTCTATAGAAAATAAGTCTCAGAAAGTGGCTATGGATGAGGATATTGTGGTACTAGAGAATATAAAAAATAGGGGAACTAGTAAAAATTAGTAAGGATAGGAAAACTATTGATTGAAAATGAGATATTAAAAAGTATAGGTCAAATAGTAGATTTGAGAAGTAGAAATCAAGGTTAATGGCTAAAGTCTATTCCTAAGTATAGGGAAGTAAATATAGT
The DNA here is from genome assembly GCA_007115665.2 of Sequoiadendron giganteum. Lineage (NCBI taxonomy): Eukaryota > Viridiplantae > Streptophyta > Pinopsida > Cupressales > Cupressaceae > Sequoiadendron > Sequoiadendron giganteum. The sequence continues at coordinate 586,457,277 of CM021109.1, forward strand.
GAGATCTTCTTTCATATTATGAATTGATATCCATTAGATTATTATTATGTTTTATTTCTATTTATGAAATCGAGGTAGAATAGGTAGTTGTGGAAATAAATTTTGTACATAAGGACTTGGAGGAGAAGATCTACATGACACAACTAGATCACTATGAGTTTAAGGGTAATAATTTTTTTTTTAAGTGGGTGAAGCCATAATAGTGGTTTACAATTCCAGTGAGGAAAGAAAAATTACAAATACGACCCCATGCCAAAAAATGTGATTTTGGGGGTTCGCTCGAACCAGGGTTCGAGCGAACCCCCTTATCTCTCATTCTCCCCCTTAGACACAAAAAAAACCTAAATTTTTTCACTTCGAAGCTCGGTTTGAACATGAAAATGGTGGAGACTTCACAAACCAACTGGAATCGGGTAGTCCTTGGAACGAGCTATCCAACTAATATAATTTTGATATGTTTTGGTTTTATTATGTATTTGTTTTTTTAGTTTTATTAAATATAGGTTTTTCATCGAAAAATGAAGGTCTATGTTCTGCACATGTGGAAAAATAACAGATTATCAATTTTTTTTTTGAAAAATATGAGTATACCAAATATTGAAGTCCTTGATCCAACAAAAAAATAAATTGAATTTTGATATATACAAAAAAAATTACGTGTTATACGGTCGCGCTATGTCTGAATTGTAATTGGTTTGACTTCAAAACTTGATTAAAGAAAAAATATTCAATTAAAAACTATCTAACCAAGTGGAATCACTAGATATCGGAGTTACAAATCTAAATTTGAAAGAATTAGAATTTTATCCTTCATGATTTTTTTTTTATGTGTTATACGGTGTGCGTCACTTTTTAAAAATGCTATTTTCTAAAAAAAAATAGTTTTCATGGGAGATGGAAAAAGAAGTGCAATCTGATTCCCAAAATTTTGAAAAAAATATTTTCAGAATTTATAGACAAAATGTGATAAGACTCTAGTTTGCATCATCTTCAAATTCCTCACAGTTTAGCCGCTATAGGTGCCCAAATGTGAAGATTTAGTTAAAAATAATAATTTCAGTGTCCAATTTGACCAAAAATTGTAAACCACTATTGTGGGATCATCCAAGTTGAGAAATTATCTTTATGTTCTTAGATAATTATTGATCATATGATATTAGAAATTTGACATTTATGTATGATAGAGCTAGCTCAGATCATTATATTTACATCAAATAAGATGGTGTTTAAATTTTTTTATATATTAATTACATGTTTTAAAAATAATAAGGATACAATTAGAGATCTAAAATATTATATTTCCATTCAATTTGATATGAACTTGGGGAAAATAAATGCATCTTAGAGATGGAGATCAAGAATTATATAGTGAATACAAAATATTGGATCAACTAGAGGAAGTATGCTGAATTTATTCTACGATGGTTTAAGATGTTAGATTTTAACCTATGAGCATTATCATTCTTGTGTGGATATATATTTATAAAAAAAACCCCTTTGAAACCTTATGATATAGAGGACATGATCCACATACCGCATGTGAATGTAGTTTATAGCATTATGTGTTTGATTATCTACACTATACTAGATAAATTGCCCAAGTAGTGGGATCTAGTATATATGGTTAATATAGGAAATGAGCATTAGAATCCGATAGGAGGGTTTTTAGGTGTTAGAAATACATAAATATGCTTAGTTTAATAGTATGGAGGAAATATATCGAGCACAATTGTGGATATTTAAATATAAACTATAGACTTGATGCAGTTATTAATGTAAATTAATAATTCTTAGAAATTACTATAAGATAGTTAGATTGAGGAATAATCTAGAAAAATATTAGAGTTGGGTTAAAATATAAGATTATTCAAGGGTGTCAATCTTCCCATTCAATATAAATTACATCATACCATAAATTTGATGATTATACATTCACCAAAATCAAATAAATTTATCTTGGAGGTTATGATAGAGCTTGGCTATTAGAATATTATAATTAAATTGATATTTAGTTGTTAGATAGAAAGTGGAATAATAATCTGTAAACAATCACACTCTACAAAATTCCATCTCAAGTTTTAGAATAACCAAATCATTAGATAGAATAACTATGTAACCAACAACAAGTTCCCTAAATATACTACCCTCATCAACATTGTTAAATTTGGAACCTAAGGACCTCTTCGGTTTTAGTGTGCATTCCACCTAAGTAATCTTTGGAATATCAAGATCATCAAGTCATGCATGAGATCATAGAAGGTTTGAACCTCATATTTTGACACTTGTGCAACATATTTAAAGATTCATAAAGTAACATAAAAATATTAAATTCATTGTATTCTTTTAAATTAAAAGAAAAATAATAATTACTCGCACATTGGATCATTTCAAGATTTTATAGTGTTAGGATCTAGTTCACCTTCCCTGATATCTATATCTAGAGCACAATAATAATAATCTCTCCGCAAGATCCTTAATAGCATTTGTTAAATAATCATAAGAATGATAATAATAGAAACCCTACATGAGCATTTAACCACATTAATAAACTAGTTACAATGTAATCACGTATTATTCATACAAGAATTAAATTAATAACTTACACTCAACTATTGAAGAGAAATCCATGATTAAATCATTCTATAATAGAATAAAATTTAATTCTAAATGGATAAAAAATGAGGGGTATTACATTATTTCTCAAATAAGTAGTTGAAAAATTAATAAAATTAATGAACCTATGTGTGTTTTTCTAAAAAAATTAATAAAAAATTATATGATAAATTGAGCTATTCCTAGTAAATTTTAGAATTTTTGTTGACATACATTTTATAGAACATGAAGAATTAAAGTTTTATTATTTATATGTGTAGAAGAAATTTCCTTATATGGTTATGTTGTAGGAGAACATATTCCTCAATGGATTAAAATAATTTTTCTTAAATTTATGCATTTTTTCAACAGTGAATTATTCATAAATTTCATAAGGTGGTCCACTAAGGTGAATTCATTGAGATGAATTCTTCTCTATCAGTGAAGTATAATAGAAAGTTAAAATATTAAATTTTTATAAAATATAAAAAATGAAATTTAATCATTGAGTTTTAGTTAATATCTTATTTATACCTTTAAATGTTAAAATATATAGTGTTCAATGTTTTACCATTAATTTTTATCATTTATATTATTTATGTTGGATAAACATAATTGTGTGTGCCCTAAACTATAGGGATTACCTAGTATTGCTTTTAATTCATTATCGAGGTGTGTTAAAGAATGATAATGTTCTTATTCATTTACATGTATTCTTCTAGAATTGTAATAAAATAATTTCATTTCTTAATTCATGTACTTATTATTATTGAACCAAGTAATTGGTGAATGAATAATTTTCTCTTAGCTGATTTAGTTCCTTACATTTATGTGTGGTATCTCCTCTATATTTTGTTATTGGGTTTAGTTACACTTACCTTATTATTCCTATTTGTATCCACACGATGATATCTCATGATTAGGTTAAACCTTTTACTAGTGCTCATGTCTATTGTATTAGTATATAAGTCACCTATTATACTTATCATCTTCCATGGATTAAGGTGATAACTGCATCTCTACTTATACATAGCTAGCCATACCTTTTGCATGCATAGAAGTGTTTTCATGTATTCTTGAAATGAATGGTCAAAATACTAGTGTATAATTATGTATTGTAGTATTATTTTATTAATTTTTTATCATCAAAGATTTTTGGCCTTGCTTACACTCATTTTTTATTAGTAATATTTGTGCATTAAACCTTCTCTTTTGTTTGATGTTCTACCTTATCTTATAGATCCTCTATTGGTTACTTTAAGGGTGCTTATTGATACCCATCTTATCATCCTTTCTATGATCTATCTTCATTTACCAATTCTTCTTTGATGATGATTTTTTCATAACATGTTTCTAGGACCTCTTCATCACCATATTTGGAGAAGGTTGATCCAATACTAGACATTTCCCTCTTATGTCCTTGATATCATATATTAGAGAGGGATTATATTTTACTTATAAATATTATATCTCTTAATAAGGAAAGGTAAGTTGTTAAATGCAGTTGAAACTTCTTCAAGATCATGCGCAATACTATCCTAATCACTTCATGTTTTTTAGTAGAGTAACAACACTCATTTCTAGATTATTTTGGGGTGTATACTTATATTCCTCTATTCACGTGGGAATATATTATCTTTATTTGGGATGTGTTGATATTTTATGCCACCATATATGGCCCATCAACTAAAATTGATTTGAGAGATCCTATATGGGCCATCTTGCATGAATTATACCTTTAAAAATCTAGAAATTGGCTAAGTGTCAAAAGTTTCAGAATTTCAAGATTTCACTTGTCTTCATACCCGCATGCCTTCCCTATCGCTCCCAATATTTCATCTCTTTCAATTCTTCTTTTACCACTTGTCTAAGTATTTCAAGTTTTGGGTATCAACCTTAACCCTTAACTCTTATTTCCTCCCTTTCATAAGCCATAATTTGTCCCTCGATCATCGAGGTCTCGATGAAATCCTTGAAAATTTGACTAAGTATATAATTTTTGGACTTTAAGGATCGGTCTTCTTCCTTACCTCTTACTATCTTTCATATTAATGCATAAGCATTCCTTTTGATCCTCGATCCCTGACACTTTGAATTTCAATTATGGAGCCTTCCGTCTAAATTTAGTCTTATCTTTACAATAAGACAAGGTTTCCTTCTGATCCTCGATCCTTGACACTTCGAATTTCAGTGATCAGGCCTTCGATCTAAATTTAGTATTATATTTATCATAAGATGTAAGTTTTCATCCCGACCCTCAATCTTTGATGCCTTACTTTTGAACTTTAGGCATCGTGTCTCCCTCTTATTCCTTAATCACATTTTGTGATAAGGTGTAAGCCTTCTCTCTGACTCCCAAAATTTATTTCTTCTATAGTTTACCAATCTCCCTACCAACCTTCAAAAATTTGGCATTCTTCCTTCCCTTCTTCCAATAAGCATCAAGCTCGATGCCCGATGCTAGATAGGTGTTCTTTCAGGGATTGTGAATTCTTGTGTCATCTTATGCTCTGAAGCATTATGCGGTATACAATAGGCTAGATGCTTAATGCCTGACAAGGTTTCTCCTTAGATTTTTGAGATTGTGGCATTAGTCCTTTCAAAAATCATTCCTTAGTAGTAGGCCCAATGCTTGACGTTTGATGAAGGTGCTTTTTTGGAGGCACTAACCATTTAATGTTCAATAGAGTGGTTCTTTTGGGCCCAAAACTCTAACAATACTCTAGAAGGCATTTTCTCAAGCCGTAATAACCATTAGTGCCCATAAACTCTCCTCAGATATCTAATCTCGGCTTATAAGGTGGTGGAGAGGGTATTTAATGCTTTATGTGTGGTTCTGGAGAAGAAAGTGATGTCCATGCTCTTTTATTGCATATAGGTGTCCCTTCTGATGCAGTTTTCATGTTAGATCACTGTTTTCATGAGAGATCTCTATTCTTCTACACACACTTCCAATATTCATCAATGAGAAGACAGGATGGGTGTTGAGTGCCAGTCTTTCTTCTTGGGCATGTTTTTGAGTCCTTCTCTTGTATAAAGAGGATCCTTGTGCTCATTGTAAGAGTTTCTTCCACAACTTATCTAGTAGACTTATGCATGTTTTGTACTTTGCAACTGTAAATTAGATTTCATGTTTCTATTTTAATGAGAATTGGTCCCTTTACCCCTTCTTTCTTTGCATATATTGTAATAGAAAATATTTTAAGCTATTTGGGCTATTTTTATTAATGCGTTGTTGTCTAAAGTAGGAAGAAACATATTTATATCTTGGTGTATCACCTCCCCTTTCAATTTTATGCATTCCTTCTATCCCTTTTCCCCTATGATTTGATTAGAATAGGATAGAGGTAGGATTTTATGCGTTGGGTTGGATCAACACATCTACACTTAGATCAAAAGAGAAATCTGGCCTTCTCCAGAGACTTGACCTCAACTTGCAAGGTCCCACACCTTGAGGTCATTTCCATCAATTTCCATTGGAATGTTGAGCCTATGTTCAACAAGGTGCAGTTTCATGTGCCAACAATTTTTGGCACGTTCGATGGGACCAAATTGCTCAAATTTATTTTACCTTGCTGAGAGTGCATTTTTTCTCTCAGTACTTTTAGCCTTAAAGAGACATTTCTCTAACACCATGGCGACTTTGTGACAAATCTACTAGTTCAAGCAGTGCAAGTTCTCCCCATTAGCCGTGATAATGATTTTTCACACACCTGGTGGGACTAAATTGATGATCTTTATTTCATCTTGTTGAGAGAGTGGTGTTGCTCTCAATATTTTCAACCTTAAAGAGGCATTTATCCAACACCATGGTGACTTTGCATATAGATTTGTGACCCAGCTACAACTTATAAGTCTTGGTTCCAAATCAAGTCTGCAAATTCATGCCAAGGATTCAAACAAGACCATCTTCTAGAGGTATTTTCTAATATAATAAACTATCACTTTCTGCATCTAGAAGAAGAAATACACACTCCTTATCACCAACAAGGAGAAACATAGGTACTATATAACTCCATCTCCTAGAGCTCATCTACATCTCCATTTGGTAGATTGTTTTAGAATAGGGAACCTACTACTCATATAAACAAACCATTATTCCATATGGTTGCTCTTAGAAATCAAAGTTTTGTATCTTTTAATGGTAGTAGTCATCTCATATTAGCCCAAAGAGATGACATACCCATTAAAAGTCCTTGAAGATTATTCCCCATTTTACTAGAGAAACATCCACTACTCCAACAAAACACATCCTTGATGTGAAAAATATTTGTTTTGTGCACAATGTTACAAAATATAATGTGGTTGTTAGACTCTTAGCCACCTCCTTGAAAGGAAAAGCACTCTAATGGTATAGACAACCATATTAAGGATAAAATCAATGGAATCATGCCAAGCCCTTGAATAACATAAATCTAGCTACTACCAATACTTAAAAGGACCTTTTCTAGTTTAGAACAACCTAGCTCAAGAGCATGACTGGTGTTATCGATGCAATTAGCCCCATAATTAGAATTCTTGTCAAAATGGGGAGTTTTTGCAAACCCTAGTGGTTTAGAATGAAACCTCCACCTCGAGACAGTAGTTTGATACAAACCAAGGACCTACTAGTAACCAAGCATATATTGGATTTCATTACCATTTCAGATGTATTTGAGGCTCAAATCATAGGTGAAGCGGAACCAGAGGAGGTTGAATTAGACCTTGAAGGAGTAATTAATTTGAAAACCAATACGATCCCTAGAGGTATGATTCAATTGGAATGAATTTTTGATATGAAACAACTACAATAGACGTATTGGTGTTCTAATGAGTAATCAGTAGAAATAAAATGTGACACTTAGAATATGGGCATGACTAAGGAACCAAGAAATGGCTTTATCAGAAAAGTTTATATTGAAGTTGAAAAGGAAGGAATAATCAAGGCTCTTCATATATATCAAGATGTGATAGCATGGAGTTATGAGGACCTAAAGACATGATACTTCAATAATTATGCACACAATTCCTCTCAAGCCGAATGCCAAGCCATTTAGGCAATGACAACGACCGTTAATGTGTTATAGAACCATTGATTTATAAAGCACATAAATTACTCTCAACAAGGATTATCTTTCCTGTATGACACTCAACATGGGTAGCCAAATTGGTCTTGGTTAGAAAGAAGAATGGGGAAATTTGCTTGTGTGTAGATCTTTGTAATCTCAATTGGGCCTCAAAAAAGGACAACTGTCCACTACCCTCGCTTGATGAAGTACTACAAATAGTAAATGGATCCCAAATGATGTCATTTTTGGATGGTTATTTGGGATATAACCAAGTTATGGTGGCACATGAAGATATATTAAAGATGACATTTACCACTAAGTGGGGAACTTTTGCCTACAAACATATGCCTTTAGGATTAATTAATGTTGGAGCAACATTTTAGCGTGCTATGGATATTTCTTTTAAGTAGTTGGTAGGAAATTGTATAATCATTTGAATGGATGATTTAACAGTGTTTTCAAAGAAATGAGAAGATCATGTATCAAATTTATGCAAGGTGTTCCAGAGGTGCAAAGAATTTAGTATCTCACTCAACCCCAAGAAATGCATCTTTGGAGTGACAAAGGGTAAGCTACTTGGTCACATTATTTTAGAGAAGGGTATCTCCATTGATCATGAAAGAGTGCAAGCCATTTTGAAGATATAGTCACCAACTAGCAAGAAAGAGCTTAAATCTTATTTTGGTAAGATAAATTTTGTATGTAATTTTATCACTAGTTTTGCTGAAATAGTCAAACCTCTGAATGCTATGCTCAAACAAGATGCAAAGATTGATTGGAAAACAAAAGGAAAGCGTTCTTTCGAGGAGATCAAGCAAAAAATTGTAGATCCCCTAGTCCTAGTAAGTTTGGATTACACACAACCTTTCTATATCTATTCTTTTGCATCAGACCATTCTTTTGCCAAAATGTTGACACAAAATAAAGAACAAGGGGATGAATGTCCAATAGAATTATGAGTTCCTCTCTCAAGGATGTAAAATTAAGATACTTGAGCATTGAGAAATAGGCTTACACTTTAGTAAGAGTAGTCAAGAAGTTCGGGCATTACATTTTGAGAAGCAAGATATATGTGATCATTCTTGACCCAACTATTAAGGTGTTATTAATGCAGAGTGAATTGGGAGAACAAAGAGGTAAATTAGTTACAATGTTACATGAATTCAATTTAGAGATTCAACCAATGAACCTAGTTTGAGGTCAAGTCTTGACTTGTACTATGGTAGAAATAGAACTAGGAATTACAACACAACAATACAATCTTGAAGATGTTTCTCCAAATGAGTAGTATGATGACATCATGTTTTATTTTCTCGACCAACATTGTCCATCACATTTGAATATAGTTCAAAGACTTGCTTTACATTTGAAAAGAAATATTTTTATGTTAAAAGGTGCAGTACTATACAAGAGGAATCATGAAGGTATCTATTTGAGGTGTCTTGGTAAGCAGGAAGCATCAACAATATTGAATTACTTTCATGATAAGTTTGGGACTGGTCACAATTTGGGAGCTACTACAACACATCATATTTTGAGAGCTGGGAATTATTGGCCCATTTTGTTTCATGATGCACATGCACATATTCACACTTGCCATACATGTCAAATAACTGCAAGGAGAGGTACACTACCGTTCCTTTAAAATTGGTGGTTGAGGTACATCCATTTGCACAATGGGGACTTGATTTCATTGGTATGATAAATCCTCCTTGCTTTGCGGGACACATGTATATTCTAACCGCAATTGATTACTATACTAGATGGAGAGAAGCGATTTCTTGTAAACAATGCACTGTTGAAATGGTAATTAAGTTTCTTCAAGAGTATATTATCACACATTTTGGATGTCTATTTTCATTAGTTTGTGATAATGATCCTTTGTTTGCATCATTGAAATTTTCTAGTTGGGTATTTGACTATGGCATCATGTTAAAATTTGCATCTAATTATTATCCTCAAGGAAATGGTTTAGTAGAATCCACCAACAAGAACCTCTTTATTGTCGTTCATAAATTGCTAGACAAAAATCCTAAGGTATGGCACACTTAGTTGAAAATTTACTTATGGGCCGACATAAACAGTAAGAAGGATGCCTTAGGAACATCTTTGTATCATCTAGTGTATGGTCTAGAACCTATCTTTTCGATTCATTTGAAAATCCCCACCTTGCAGATCATTAATGAATATTATGACGAAGGGGAAAAGGTAGAGTCTCATATGGCCCAACTCCTTCACTTGGAGGAGAAAAGAGATGAAGCTATTGAGAAATTTGCAAAAAACCAGGAGTTGTTAAACACTAGTTTAACAGGCATGCCCGAGTCAAGGCCTTTAGAATATATGATCTAGTCCTTTATTAGAACAAAGCACATGAAAAGAAGGGGGAACATGGTAAATTTAGCAAGTTATGGCTTGGCCCCTTCCAAATCTCTAAAATATTAGGGGACAATGCATATCATCTAAAGACCCTCATGGGTGAAGATGCCCCATTTCCCGTCAATGGATAATATCTCATATACTATTTCTAGGCTTGAGCTACTCCAACTCATACCTTTGTACATAGCAGGTTTAGGTTTGATGTAGATTAGTTTTATTTTTCTTTGGGAAAGTTCAATCTTCCGTTGCATGATTGCGTATTTGTTCTTGGTATAGTCAGAAGGTATTTTGTTGGATGTTCATGTTTATTTGTTTCATAAATGTTCATAAGTCATCCTTGAATTCAAGCTATTTTTTGTGACTAAATTTTGCAGATATAACTATCACTTGACTTAGAAATAAACCATTATTTGAGTCTTTTGACAAGCATGATTTGATCATCGTCATTAACACACTATAAATATCCTCTTGAAATTTTTGTTTTGTCCATCAAGAAGTGGTGATAAGTGAAAAATCTAAAATTTTGTTTCAGTGACCACTATAATTCCCAAATCCATGATGAGCTTCAATTCTTATGAGTCAAAAGGTTAAAAAAAGTGGAAGAAAAGAAAAAAAATCATTAAATATCAAAATAATATCTAAATTATGACTTTTGGGTGCGTGAATAACTCCATCGAGACTATAGATGCCTAGCTGGAAATAGAGCAATGTTCGTGGGAATTGTAGTGATAACCTTGTCGAGGCTATAATGCTTAATTAGTAGCAAGACAATGTTTGAGTTACCTTTGGGGTTGAAATATCTATGTAGCTTATCATAATGGAATGTTGGTTGCTTCGTGCTTTCAAGAGTCTGAATGAACTCACTATGCAAACACTATTGATGATCTAAGAATGAGAGTGAGTTGATTCAACTAATGATTTCACTTCTCTTTTGAGTGATTTTCCTTATGTGAAATTTAGTTTGGAAGTTACTGAAGATTCTGGGGGTTTTGAGTGGATATTTATCCTTGAAATGTTTAGGAACATTTCCCTAACAGAGTCTCCATTTGTTGTGCCTTGCACACACACCTCATCCGAAACAGAGACCCACTCTCCCGTCTTTCTTTGGGTTGCTTTGCCTTTTCTCCTTAAGAGAAAGGTCCTCAAAATTTTGGTTTTGTCATCTCCCTTGGTTTTATCAAGTTTTTATTCAAATTGGGAGATGAGTGAGTGCCTTGCAACAATTGGCTAAAATGATTATTATTTGAAATACCTTACTTAGGGTGATTTTATGCTAACTTTGTTCTAGTCTCAGGGTTTTCCAAACCTTGCAGATTTTGATGTTCCTTGAAATCAACGAAGTATTTTCACCTCGCAAAATCTGCCACCCCACAAAATGTCCAAAATCTAAACCTTTCCCGAATTCATGAAATCTGGGGGTCCTCTTGATCCCCCAAAACTCTATCAATGAGTTTTTTTTTGAAATGAAAGACAGTTATGACTATCAAGTGCATTAATTTCCTCAGTACAAGAAGATCAAAACCACTATCACCACATCCATTCCTCATTGTTTTTATTTGTAAATTTGAAATAGATCTCAAGCATGACTTACGATGTCTATGTGGGCATGAGGAGTGCAATTTTTAGAGCTTGGGTGTGATTTAGGGTAAATTCAAGCACATTTCTTCACATTCTAGGTCAAAAGGTTAGTAAAGCTTCATTGCTTTTGTTCAAAACCAAATTCCTTTCATTTTTGAACAATTTGAACGGTAAATCACATAAGATTTAGGTGATAAATTTCCAAAATGCATCATATGCATCCTTGCACTTCTTGTTTGAAGTTGAAAATGGTTAAGGGGAGTCACTTTAATGTTTCAAGATTTCCATTGAAGTTGTTTTGGCAGTTTGAATGCTTGAAATCTTTGCAATCATGGATAAGCAATAAAACTAGGGTTTCCACATTATATTATGTTCATATGATTTGGGTTTTCAAAACAAGATGTTGATGAATGTGTTTTAATCGATAATGAAATCGTGTTGGGGTTATATAAATTTGAAATCCAATCTCAAACACTCCAAAACCTTAGTCATTACATTCAAATGAGTCGCAATTGTCAAAACCTCAAAATTCTCATGAAATTCTAAGTGTTACTTCATAAATCCACAGGTATTTAAAATCCACGAGACCTTAAAAATACCACAGGATGAATCATTCGAAATTCCTGAAATCCCTGAGTTTTCAGAAGGTCGGAAGATCAAAATTAAAACAAGTGAAGACATTGGTCATTTTTATTTGGCAAAATCATAACCTTAACGGATTTTTTAAGTTTTAAAATAAGTGCAGTTTAAAAAGGCAACAATATAATATCTTCCAAGATTTTACCATCTCCCGAAATTCACTAAGTTGCCCCTCTTCAGAGATTTCGCCATCTCCTGGAATCCACGAAAATGAATTCAAAATGGTGTTTTAAGTAATTGTGGAGGAGTGTGATGGTTTTCCTTATGATTTTGCAATAATATGAATAGCAATAATATGAATATAGTTAGATCCTTAAGGGAAATTTGTTCATTCTTTCCACACTTTTTTTTCTTTAAAATGATTTAGGCTATCTTTGCGCAGATGCAAGTTGATGTAAGCAAGCAAGTAGGGAAGGGTGAAAAAGAGAAGCTCTCAAGGATTGCACAAATGATGTTCAATTTTAAAGGAGTCCTTTTTGAGACAAAGATTGCATCATATTGGGAAAATGTAGGAGACACCAATCTTGGTCATGTAGACCTTGAGGATTTCAAGAAGAGGATGTATGGACCCAACCTTATAGAGATGGTCAAGAACGAGATTGCTTAGGTAGTAGGGTTTCCTCCAACTGTTCAGTGCCCATAGATGATTGTTGAGTGTGCCAAGCATTATAGACATGATCAAAGAAGAGTCGTTCACCTGGAAGGAAGGATAATGGCCAATTTTACAGAAGAAGCCTTGGCTGAGGCATTTGAGATCCCTTCTCATTCAAAGTTAATAATGTTCACCCTAGAAGATGCAAACAAGATGTATTCAGATGGTCTAGAGAAGTTTGTAGAAATCATGAATACTAAATGGGCCAAGAAAACAAGGTAACATTACACCAAATTGCCCAAAACCATGTACAAAAGTGACTTTCATGATGAACATGGGGACAGGGTAACCTTGCTGAGCAGAATCATGGGCCTAGCAAAGGCTACCCAATTTGAGGATTGGATGTTTTATGTAATAGAGAAAATTGACGAAGGAAAGAATTTTCATTGGGCTAGACTTTGAATAATAACATTGATAAGTAGCTCAAGGAGGTAGAAAAGAGTAGAACCTTCACAATGACATCTTATGTAGTATACATGTTGGCTAGGAATTTCAAATATAGAGGGTTGACTTGTCATGGGGTAGTAGGATTGTATGTGACTTACTCTCATGGTAGATTGAAGGTGAGTAGTAATTTCTTGATTTCTGTATTTTGTGATATCTATGTGCATAGGGCATGTCACCATCAAGAAATTTTTCATGGAGTTTACTTCGCCTCATTAACAAGGTCTTTATAGAGGAGAATGAATCTTGGGTGGTGAACTAGGTTGAGGAGGTGGTAGAAGAGGTGCATGATAAAATAGTCAATTATGGGCATTATGAAATCATCTAAGGGTGGATATATTGTGGGTTTATGCTCAAGTGTCATGTGGGTTGGTTTAGATATTTTATCTTGTTATTTTTTTATTGTGTAGCAACATATTGATTATTTTTATCATATCCACAACCTTTCAACTATGATAAAATTAATTTGAAATTGAATAGAATGTATTGAATATAAGGAAAATCATTTGGAGGGAATAATGTAAATTTTGTTTCTACTTACAAAACAAAAGCTCATTAATGGTATCATATAGATCATCAAGTTTGTCCCATGCTTTTTTAGGTTTTGTGTACTTTAAATGTGAAACAAAAAATATTAGATACATACAATCCTATGAGCCACATGGATTCATCTAAATTGTTCATATAAGCAATGTGTTCAAACTCCTTAATGAATTCAAGTGGTTTTTCATTCAATGTTTGCTAAATTCCCTTATATTACAATAGTTCTCATTTTCTATTCCCATGTTTTAATAGCTCAAGCATGCCAAGGAATTGATATCAAGAGGGATCAATGGTTTTATTACTAGAGCATGCTTAGTGAGGGTGTTTGGTAGGTATTTTCCTAGTCAAATTATGTGTGCTGGTTGTGTTTTGGTGTAGGATGGAAAGAAATAAAAGTTTAGGAAAGAAAAAGGAAATAAAGGAACACAATATTGTATCTAGCAAGAATAAAAAAATATATTTTCTTATGAGTTGAATGTATTAGATTGTATTGAAGGTGTGCTAAGTGAAAAAGGGTTGAAAGTAGGCCATAGGCCTAAACTAGTAATACAAGGTCATTCATTACTAATTTAATATTTTTTATTGTTAGTGTAGAATTAAGGTTTTACCTTTTAAAAATTATTTATCCTTGATCAATTTGAGGATATGACAATGGTAAAGGTAGAAGATGTCACGAGGATAATGATGCATAATATTGATGTCTTTGAAGGTGTGACCTTTGCTTCCACATCAATACCAAAAATAACAAGAAAAAGGAGATGGAGGAGCTTTTCTTAGAAATGAAGGTACTTTGTGCCTATTATCGTGATGTGGGAAAGGTTCTAGTAGAGTTGTATGCGACTTACTCTCATGGTAGATTGAAGGTGAGTAGTAATTTCTCAATTTCAGTATTTTGTGATACCTATGTATATAGGGCATGCCACCATCAAGAAATTTTCCATGGAGTTTACTTCCCCTCATTAACAAGGTCTTTATAGGGGAGAATGATTCTTGGGTGGTGAACTAGGTTGAGGAGGTGGTAGAAGAGGTGCATGATAAAATAGTCAATTATGAGAATTATGAAATCATCTAAGGGTGGATCTATTGTGGGTTTATGCTCAAGTGTCACGTGGGTTGGGTTTATATATTTTGTTTTATTATTATTTATTGTGTAGCAACACATTGATTATATCGTGGTTTATTAGCACAATGCTTATAGTTCTTTGGTTTTGTCTCGCGTTGGATCATAATGCCATTTTATAAGCTGGGTATTTATTTGATGTTATAAGGTGGTATACTAGATGGAAAAATTATGCTTATTACACATGAGGGCATCAATATAACCCCTATTTTATTATTTCATGCTTAAGTTGGTAAATAAAGGCTAGTTGGAAAGGGGTCAATTTGGGCCCATAATTAACTTTGATTTTGTAAGTTTAGGTTCAAAACCACAATTGCAAAATTGAACTAGGTTCAAACATATGCTCATGACAATGACCTAAGATAAAGAAATTTTTAAAACTACAAATTGAATCTTAAACCTTAAAATATGTAGATTCAAGATCAATCAAGATTCATATCATTTAATAAATTTTACAAAAAATATTTGAATTATACACTAATCATTACATACAAAATACACAATAAAATATAAATTCAAACAAATAAAAAAAATATAAAATATATACTTTTCACTTTAATTGGAATTTAATAAGTTGTAACTTTACACTTACTTATGGAATGGGAAGTAGTTAGGAAAGAAATTGAATCTTTACACTTGCCTTACTTGCTTATATATTCTCATTCTCCACAACCTTTTTAAGTTCCTTATTTTATGTTCAATTAAAAAGGGGGAGAAGTAAACTAAGTACTCTCTAAAAGTTTTGACATGGAACAAATTCACATGCCAAACTGAAAAAAGAAAGTTCACCTTTCACACCCCACAAAGATAAATATTAAAAAAATCAGTTTTTCTAAATACGCCTTACATACGTATGATTCAAAAGCATACGGATACGATTAAGCATCTCTACGTACGCTGCCCAACGGTCTACGGTCTGGACTACGAATATAGTTAGGTGATGTTTTTTTAACTTCGGTAATTTAACGTACAGAAGTTACGGTTCCGTGCATTCCGTATTACGTATCCGTTTGTCTCCGTCCGGAATTAAATAATTATTGTCCGATTGACCCGAAGGAAAAATAAAGGTAACTTATATATTATAATAATATATGTTTACAAGGACAAAGGTTAGTGACAAATATGTCAATTTCAGCACTCATTTTTTATAGAAATTAGTTGGCATGGATTCACGTGCTCATGCACTTTCAACCTTTGCTATAATATTTTAACCTCCACCACATTGATACTCTCTAATTATTCTCCAAGATTTGCCTTTTGTTGGTTTTATTGATGTTGAGTTGGTGAGGTTTTGGTGAGATCATGAGTAAATTTGAATTAGGTAGGGTTGGAAGGAATTAGATATTTGTTTTTCAATGTGTTTAGTAGTGTTTTAAGATAAATAAATGTAATTAATTAGTAAATAATTGTTTGTGTGGTTTGGCAAAAGTTTTAGGAATGGATGGTCTTTTAGTTTAATTTGATAGAGTACTTTGGTCATCTATTTGGGAAGGACTTTTATAAGGTTTTCAAATTGGGTTGTTTGGAATGTTATTGACTAGGGGTTGGTTAAGCTTACCCACCTTACACAATACATCATATAAGATTCAAATAACAAATAGTTGGTCAACATCCTATCACCTTAATACATCATATAAGACCATTGTCAAAGTCTTAGCCAAAAGAGTCAAACATATAACTCAAGCAATCGTAAGACCTAAATAAGTTGGGCTTTAGGTTGTTGATTTCTACTAGATAATTTGGTGCTTGCATGGGAGATAGTAAAATGGGTTGAACAAACAACTCAAGATGTTGCCATTATCAAATGATCTTAACAACACCTATGACTGCATCTGATGCCACTTAATTCTCAAAATGCCACATTGGTTAGGACTTGGCCCCAAAACATGTGCTCATGCTAGAATGTTGCTAATGGATGTGAATGTTAGATTAGCGATTATTGTTCCCTTTCCCCTCAATTTCCCTTGCAAAATTCCATTTGCTAAGGTTGTCCTCTTGCATCATTCCTCTATATTCTTATAGTCATGCCCTTGAATATCTCTTTCAATATTCTTATGTAAATAGCATTATCTAGGGCATCTCTCTTCCCAACAATGTTAAGGTCCTCAATTCACACTTTGTTGACAATAGTATGATTTTCATTCAAAATTCTATTGAAGATGTGAATAATACCTTAGATATTTTAGACTAATTTTATGTAATTTTAAGCCCTCAATTGGTGATGCACAAAATGAAACTCTTGATGGTACATCCCAACCTCTATCCACCATGGATTCTTAAAAAATGGAAAGAGGTGAAACATTGCACCATTACTAGATACCTTGATGTCCCATTTGGTATTGGTGTTTCTCTTAAGGACATATAGAATTGATATTTAAGCAAAGTTAAAAATAAATTATTGTCTTGGACCAACCATTTTTTGTTTATGATTGATCACATTTAGGTAGAAAATTAAATCCTCTTGGTGAGCCATGTGTATATCTCATCTTGTTGGTTTCCCTCTAAACCTACTATAAGAAGCTAACATAACTCATTTGAAATTATCTATGGGTGAAATAGAATAATAAGAAGGGCATGCTTGCCGCATCCTAGTTACACTGCATCCTTCTAAAGGAGAAAGGAGGCTTGGGTATTATTGAACCTCACACTCATGGCTTGTGAGGGCTTTCGATGCTCTTTAGAAACACTTCATTTTTTTTCACATACAAACACTAATGTGGGAAACCAATGGAACATAGTTCATTGGAATGATAAGATCTTGCTAGCTCTCTTCTCAGACCCATGGATTGACCCCATTTAATAGCATTTGGAAGGCTTGGTAACTAATCTCATCCAGGTTGTCTTTGTTTGATCAATCTCCCAATCACACGCTTCAATTTGCTACTTCCTTTATCTAGTGGAATCAATTGATCCAAATAATTGGGAAACCATTAGGTTTGATTCCTATTTTCAAAGAAAAGTACCTTTTTAAAAGGGAATCCAAATATTTTGGGACTTATGGGATTTAACAAGAATCAATTGGAAATCATGGCACCAACTTAAGGTTTGCTAAAACCTCAACTAAAAACACAAATTGGTCATGCTAGAACTCTAGAAAATTGTCCCTCCAAACCTCTCAATCTTTATTTCCACTTTATTCCATTCTATTTTCCTAAAAAAATGGAGGTGGCCTAATGGCCACAACATTTGAACCTTCCTAATAAGGCGGTTTAAAAAAAAATCTTATCCACCTTAACCCTTACATGTATGTATCATCTACAAATAATTAGGAGATGTAAGCTCCTTTGGGCTAAATGAAACAACTATAGTCTTTAAATTTGGTAATCCAAGGAAAACTCACAATCTCATTTTACATGGAAGCTTCTCCATGTCAATCTCCTTGTTGGGAAACACCTCAATTCCCTTTATCCACCCTTCCTACCCCTTTTGTGAAAATTTTGAGTCCATACAACACTAATTATAGTTCTAATTGCATGCTCAAATGCTTTGGTCATCCCTTATTACTTCCTTGTATCCCATCTTCCAATTTGTGTGGTCCTATGATGCAGGAGCATCGACCTAATTTTCCAAGTTTTTGTTAGCAGTTGATTTTTGGTCATCTATTTGAGAAGACTTTTATAAGGTTTTGAAATTGGGTTGTTATGAATGTTATTTATTAGGAGTTGGTTAAGCTTACCCACCATAGTTAATACATCATATAAGATTCAAATAACTAATATTTGGTCAACATACTATCACCTTAATACATCATATTAGACCATTGTCAAAGCCTTAGCCAAAAGAGTCAAACATATTACTCAAGCAATTGCAAGATCTAAACAAGTTGGGCTCTTAGGTGGTTGGTTTATATTGGATAATTTGGTGCTTTCCTGGGAGACAATACAATGTGTTGAACAAAAAAATTAAGATGTTGTCATTATCAAATGATTTTGACAACTATGATTGCATCTAATGACACTTAATTCTTAAAATGATACATTGGTTAGGACTTGACCCCAACATATGCGATCATGTTAGAATGTTTCTCACAGATGTGAGTGTTAGATTAGTGATTAATGTTCCATTTCCCCTCAATTTCCCTTGCAAAATTTCATTTTCTAAGGTTGCCCTCTTGCATCATTCCTTTATTTTCTTATAGTCATGCCCTTTAATATTTCTTTCAATATTCTCATGCAAATAGCATATCTAGGGCATCTCTCTTCCCAACAATGTTAAGGCCCCTAATTCACACTTTGTTGACGATAATATGATTTTCATTCAAAATTCTATTGAAGAGGTGAATAATGCCCTAGATATTTTAGACTACTGTGCAATTTTAAGCTCTCAATTAGTGATGCACAAAATGAAACTCTTGATGGTACATCCCAACCTCCATTCACCATGGATTCTTAAATAATGGAAAGAGGTGAAACATGACACTATCACTAGATACCTTGATATCCCATTTGGTATTGGCGTTTCTCATAAGGAGATATGAAATTGGTATTTAAAAAAATTTAAAAATAAATTATTGCCTTGGACCAACCATTGTTTGGTTATGATTGGTCACATTTAGGTGACAAATTAAATCCTCTTGATGAGCCATGTTTATATCTCCTCTTGTTGCTTTCCCTCTAAAACCTATTATAAGAAGCTAGCATAACATTTGAAATTATCTATGGGCCAAATAGCATAATAATAAGGGCATGCTTACCACATCCTAGTTACATTGCATCCTTCTAAAGTAGAAAGGATACTTGGGTATTATTGAACCTTAAATTCATGGTTCTATCTTACAACCAAGTGGATTGTGAGTGCTTTCGATGCTCTTTAGAAATACTTCATTTATTTTTACATACAAACACTAATGTGGGAAAACAATGCAACATAGTTCATTAGAATGATAAGATCTTGATATATCTCTTCTCAAAACCCATGGATTGACCCCCTTTAATAACATTTAGAAGGCTTGGTAACTAGTCCGATCCAAGTTGTCTATGTTTGATCAATCCCTCAGTCACAAGCTTAGCTCTACCACTTCCTCTATCTAGTGGAATCAATTGATCCAACTAAATAGAAAACCATTGGGTTTGATCCCTATTTTCAAATAAAATACCCTTTTATAAAGGAATCCAGATATTTTGGGACTTCTAGGATTTAATAAGAATCAATTGGAAATCATGACACCAACTTAAGATTTGCTAAAATCTCAACTAAAAGCATAAATTGGTCATGCTAGAACTCTAGAAAATTGTCCCTCCAAACCTCTCAATCTTTCTTTCCATTTTATTCCAAGTATTATCTGCCTTAACCATTACATGTATGTATCATCTACAAACAATTTGCAGGTGTAAGTTCCTTTAGGCTTATGGAAACAATTTTAGTCTTCAAATTTGGTAATACAAAGAAAACTCACAATCTCAATTTACATGGAAGCTTCTCCATGTCAATCTCCTTGTTGGGAAACACCTCAATTCCCTTTATCCATCCCTTCCTACCCCCTTTGTGAAAAGGTTGAGTCCGTCCAACACTAATTATAGTTCTACTTGCATGCTCAAATAATTTGGTCCTCCCTTATGACCTCCTTGTATCCCATCTTTTGATTTGTGTGGTCCTACAAAGAAGCCCTTCTCAACTCTAATGTTCACAATATGGTCACCAATACTTATTGCCACATCATTATCAAACAAATTTGGATTTTTTTTGCTTGAATTATTTTTCCCTTTCCATTCTTCCTCTAGAGGTTAAAATCAAAATTATATAATATAATTTATCACTATGTGCTCAATCTAGTTGCATTACTCAAATAACAACTCAAGGAAAATGGCGATATCATAAAAATGTTAGTTAGCTTCAATATTAGATACGAAAAATTAAAGGAACACATGATTATCTAAACTATAATATTTCCCATGTAGCAAAGGCCTTTAAAGTATTGTCCAAATGCTAGTAATATCATGATTTCAATGGTGTCCAAGCATGTGTTCTTAGATGGTAGGTGGTCATCAATAGATTATTGGTTTTATAACACCTTTAGTCCATTATCAATGGGATTTCCAACATTATTAGATTGATACAAAGTGGTATGTGATTGATGTCCTCAAACTTTAAGTTCTCAAGGCATAGTTAAAGGTCATCAAGGAAATGAAAAATCCCCATTCCTCTATTGGTGGAAACATGTTGTAATATTGAACGGTCATTATTTATTGAAAATCATTTTATGGACTATGGGACAACAATTTTGGGTTGTTATTGAAGCTCTTTTGTTTTTTATTAAGGAAAAAATAGGTTTTGAAGGGGTTCTGAAACCCTTTAACAACAAAGAAAAGAAAGATATAGCAAGAAACAATTCAAGAAAAAGAACAAAAAGCTGCCAAAATAGAAGATAACAAAGAACTAGCCCAAAGGCAACACATCAAAAGACTAGCAAAAACCTAGAGAAAATCTAGCCACTAGGCCAGATTCCTTAGGATGTCTACCACCTCTTGCTCCAAATTGTTCATATTTAAAGCTGCTTTCTAATCTCTTGAATGTTAACAGGGGTCTTGTCAGCCTTCCTTTTCAGGTTTTCTCTAGTTCTTTTGCTCGGCCCCACACCCTCCGCCAGAATTTGTTCTTTCTCAGCACCCAAATCCACAGCAGTCCTAACCTGATATGCATTTTCCAGATTTTCAACCATCATATTCATAGTATTCATGGTGGATTTTAAAATCTTGTGACTCATTTCCATCACCTTCTGAATAGACTCTTTTATGTTTTGATGCTTTTCCTCCATCGCCAATTGCTTACCTTCGTGGTTATTCTTGAATTGCTGCAGATCCTCAACTGTTTTCTTGAGGCAGTCCACCATATAATTCTTTTCATCCTTTGTCCACAAATCAATAGCCTTCTCTTTTCCTTTTTTTTTGTGTTATCAATTAAATCATTCTTTTCCAACTTGCTGCTCATAGCTCTCTGATTCAGTTTAATTTCCTTAATCTCAAAGAACATCCATCTCATTAACCTGAAGAAATCCATAGACCCATTATGAGCAATAGCAAGGATGTCAGTAGGAAAATCACGTTCAACTTTAAAGTAATGGTCATCCACCTTGAGATCACTGGGATAGTGAGGCCTATCCTCTTTGTCAGTAGCAGGGTAGATGGAGTACTCCATCAAAGAGGTCGACTGAGGATCATCCTGATTAGTTTCATAGGAAGGATCCTTCAAAACCTTCCTCTTGCCCTTCTCTTGGGGGGAGACACCAGATTTTCCTTTCACCTTTAGTCTAGTATCATAGGAGCTCGGGAAAATAACTTTAGCTCTACCTTTAGAAACCATAGAACTAGGTTTACGAAGGGCATAAACCTTAGAGTTTCCTTTTTTACTACCCTTCCCCACCACCTTCAAGGGACAAACTTCCTCCTCCTCCATATCAGTTTCCCATTCATCCTTGTCCATATAACTAGCCCCCAATTCCTTAGTAGAGATAGAATGGGGAGAATGGGTCGGGTGGGACTGAGCCGACATAGCTTTGAAATGTTCAAAGATTAAAACAAGAAAACCCTCGTGAAGGATGGGGTGTTTGACCGGATTCAAACTATGGTCCTGAAGACTAGCATTCAAAGAGGTAGCAAGATAGAAAGAGAAAGAAACCCTAACTTGATCCCGGAAATGGTTCAGGAGCACAAAATGGTAACCAAAGACCCTTGTGTATCCACCATCCAATGTAATGTACTCCATGATCACCTTCAACACCTCCCGCCAAAGCAATTTGATCTTCATAGAATCATAACTGCTTTTAGTAGCTCTATGCAGGTCCTCTTTCTCCTTCTCAATCTTCAAAAAATTTCTCACAACCTGGTCAAAATTTTTCCTATCCTTATAAAACTTAAGAGCCTCCATGGGAAGCCTCGTAACCTCAGCAATTAACTGCTCATAAATGGCGACCTTCCTCCCAAACAAATCTACATTTTCGTTCTTCCATTCCTTGGCAAACAACCTAGTGACCTTTTGGTCCCAACCATGGAGTTTTTTGATATAATTAGTAATACCACCCTTCTCCAACAATTACCACACCTTAGTATTACTCCTCAGCTCCTCGCAATCCATCGGTTCCACACAATGAAGCTCACCACCCATGTCGACAGAGTTGCAGACTTGCTCAAATGACTCCTAAAGGCCAAAAAACCTGGTAACCAAAATACCCAGAAAGCGTGCGAAGCCCAAAATATCTGAGTAGCAATTAATTTTATGGTACTCCCGCCTTCGATGAAAGATAATTAAACAACAGTTTCAAGACTGCATGAAAATATGCTCATCACCCATAATCATTAGTTGATAGGGGGAATTGAACCTTCCCGTGAATTCTGTCATACATCAATAAGGTGGTGACATCAGCCTCCAACTTGTCACTACTTTGGCACGCCATTTTATCCTTGGCCTAAACTCCCTTATTGGCAAAGAAGTTCGCCACCGTATTAATTTCCTTGTAAGCATGGGAAATGAAGCAATTATCAAAGGAGCTAATAATCCCCTTAGAAAGATTAATCCAATTATCTATGGTCCATGAGGGCTTTTGAAGGCCCTTTATACATTGTATAATATTGTTCGAGTCTCCTTCAAGCCACACATTTTTGAAGTTCAATTGACGGGCAATATTTAAGGCTTGGAAAGCCCCAATGGCTTCAACAAGGTGGTTGGTCTGGGTGCCCAAGGGGAGTTCCATCGATTAAAGCTCTTTTGTTACATTACAACTATTTATTTCTATTTCCAATCGTAACTAAATATAATTTTTGATATTATTTTTATTTGTAATTTGGTCTATCTCCATGTTTAGAGTGGTTAGAGGGTAGTTTTGGGCAGTTAATCATAATGTTATTTCCCCCCCCTCCTTTCTCATGCTACTATTGTTTGTTCATGTTGTTCTTTATATTTGTTTAATAGTTTAATACATTGTACAAATAACAATTTTCGTAGATAATAGTTATATTAATCATTAAAATAAGCAAATATGATAATTAAATAAAGGAATAGGGAGATTTAGTTTTAGGATTGGTGAGGGATAAATGACATTGACGATCTATGAATCTATTTTCCATTTCCATAAAACTAGTTGTCTTGATTTGATTAATTTTTTAGAGTGTAAACTTGCACAAAAACTTGAAGACCAATTTTGATCCCTATGGAGTCAATCTTGACTATTACCAACTTGATTTTCTACATTAAATTGATCTAATACACATAGGAATGATGATAGAATGAGAACCTAAATAGTTGTTAACATTTTCCTCTATGTGGATAAATATGTCAAGGTGGTGTATAGAGACACCATTTAGGAAATTTTCAACTCAATAGATTAATCAATTCTCCTAGGTCAAAAAAATTTGCACACAAATTAATGATGAAAAATTAAAGACAACATTTGGAAATGTGTATAGATGACCTATATGATGTTGCATATTTTATTCCTTTAATACTCTTAAATTTGAATTTAATGCTTTAATAGTTTTATAATTCCACTCTTGATGTGTTTAAGTGCACAATGATTTTATTTAAATACCATGGCATAGAACCATGTCACACAATTTTGTGTTTAATGACTAGAATGGGGATGAAAAGTTTGAATTTAAACTTGAGTCTTTTGGGTTCAAGGATCATTCATGTGCTTCTTGGGATTTATCTAGATCAATCTCATGACACTCAAAAATGATCTAGAGTGATAAGGCTTTGGTTCCAAGGTGGAGAATGAATGTATAGAAATTGATTCCAATGGGAGCAAAATAGGGATGAATAGATAGAAAATGCATAGGGATTAGTGCAAATAGGGGTGAAATTATTAAAATATGAAGTTAATTGTATTGTTATTTCAGTAGTGATGAATAATGGACATTGATATCTAGCGAGTGCTTAAGGTATGTGTCTGGCGCGACCGAAGGCCTACTATTCAATGAAAGGTTGAAATGAAAGAGGGTCCTAGGGGGCTATCATAGCCCTTGTAGATGCTGAAGGTTTTTTTGAGAAAGCTAATTTAAAAATTTAGTTTGAGAATCCTTATCTTTTGTAATTTTGGAAAATGCTTGACATGTAGTTGGATGAATCATACTTTCTATATTTGGAAAGTTTTGTTTGACAAGGACTCTACAACTCAGATTTCTTATACTCTTGAAGTAATGTTTTTGACAACTTTTGAAGGTTGTAATTGTGAATTTCCTGAGAAATAAAATATGAAAGATCTTTTCTTGTGGATTTTTTGGTATAATTTTACCAAGTTTTCCATGTAAATACTATGTTAAATTTGTGCTTATTATTTTTCTTTGTTTATTTTGCACTATAAATTTTCATACAAAAATGAAGATGAATAGGAATTGGTCTATGACCTAAACATAAAACAACAATATTCCACCTATTGATATGGGTGATCCCAAAATAATGAGTCCCACTTCTAGGACATCCTAATTTTTATTTTTCTGAAATCATAATTTTTTTAAAATTTTAATGATTTAAGCCTTGAGAGGTTCCATATAAATGGTTTTAATTGAAGAGGGTTAAATAATACCCCCTTAGATCAAAGCCCCTTGGATAGAATCTCTCTAGTTTTAAATCATATCTATAATGGAGTCTCCTTCGTGTTGTATTAAGACATTCTTATAAAGGTGGTCACAAGAATAAATGGAAAATGGCTTGGATATGCTATAATTTTATGTGGTAAATTGTTTTTATAACTTTAAAAGAATTCATGATGTGCAATATGTTTATATGGACTAGACTTAAGTTGTAAATAATTATTTTATGTTTAAATTTGTACATGAAGTATTGCATGTTCATACTTAGATAAGTATTCATTTTGTTAAGGAAACTATTAGTCTATTACATTCACTTATGGGTGTGATGTACTTATCTCCACAAATTTATGGAAGAAATGTGTCTTTAGTGTGTCATATTTTTTCCTAAAGGTGATTTTTTCTATATTTATTAACTATGTTAGTCCATAATGCTATCAAAACCTTGACTAATAAAATGAGACTACCAATAAGACAATAAAATTACCCATATTTAGGTTTCACAACCTTTTTTTTTTGAATAGTGAAGAACATTGCAAAAATTTAACATTTCAAAGAGTTTCATATAGTTATAACTTGAATTTATAGATACACTTTATTGACATACTTTTTGCAGGATGAACAATGTAATAATTTTTTTTTTATGGTTTGTATAACAATTGACATCACTACTAGGATATGATTATTTGTATGAAAAAATATTAACAACTAATTATGTTTTGGACTTTAGAACAATAGAAATCCTAAATTCCTTCTATTCTTTAACTATTAAAATCCTAGTTTCCCATATTTTGATATAGTTTAGCTACTCATATCAATAAGTGGGGAGGATGCGGCAAAACTTCAGCCTCCCCTAACCAAAGAGGAAATTGGTAGAGCTATTACTTCAATGAGAAGTGATAAATCTCCAAGGCATGATGGATTGCTAGTAGAGTTCTACAAATGCTTCTTAGAGTGGGTGAGTGAGGACCTGCTTTAGGTTTATGAAGAGGCTCTAAATTCTGGAACATGTTTCCATGTAGAAGAAACTCCTCTTTTAATTTGTGAGGTGAGACCTACCTTAAAATTATATACATGAGTGAAAATTTAAATAAAGTATGAAGCTCCTGAAGAAAAGTGTACCATTTTCAAATAAAACACCATTTTAGTATTGTGCCCAAAACACATATTATTATGAAAATATAATTCTAAGATTGTTTTATATTATAAAGATAAATTATAGTAAACAATACGAAAATGAGCTTAAATTTTTTTATGTGAACATGGTTGAGAAAATATAGCAAAAAAAAGAAGAAGATTAGATATAAAATATTATAAATTTGTTATAAAAGAATGCTTAAGAACAATCTCTTTACAACATTTTTAGTTTCTCTTGGTAATTCTATGAATGTTTGCATTGACCATTCTTAGAAGAAACAAAAAAAAAATCCTAATAGAATTATTCTTACCTCTTTCTTACTTTTATTGATTATAATATTTTGAATTAATTTCTTAGATTTCATTCCCCCACAAACCTATCATGAATGTATCTATTTAAAAAAGTCATTTTATATCATTAAAAATATTATTGTTTAAATAATCAATTAGTGCATCTATCAAATCATTGTTTTTTAATTTGATTAAAAATATTTTGTGTTGTATATGTAAAACTTTAAAGAATATAAGAATATTAAAATTATTTTTCATTCCATTACTCAAACAAACTCTTTTTCATATTTTATTTCTTAAATGTAATAATGATTTGAAAACTTTTTAAAAGAAAAATATTTTAATAATTAATATTAAAAATTTAATATATAATTATTCTTCATATTATTCTTCTAAACATTCATTATTATTCTTTTTCTAAACATTTATGAAATATTTTTTAATTATTCTATATTTTATATAAATATAAAAAAACTCATATCAATACATATAACCAATATTTATCTTATAAATGAATGAATAAAACTCACTTTATACTAAAACTTTTAAAAAGATAATAACTTTTTGAAATTTATGATATACTAAAATATAAGTAAAACTTTAAATTTAATATATATTTTATTCCAATTTCATGGTTTAAGAATGATTATCTTTCAAGCTAGAACCTCAAAAGATTTTACTGTATCTTACAAGAATATATTGATTGTAGTTATTGTGTGGGGGTCTTCTTTTTAATTATTATTATTTAAATCTTTTCCTCATATTATTAGAATGAACGTGACTACTTATTCATATCAACTACCTAACATTATTATAAGTT
This sequence comes from Sequoiadendron giganteum, assembly GCA_007115665.2. NCBI lineage: Eukaryota > Viridiplantae > Streptophyta > Pinopsida > Cupressales > Cupressaceae > Sequoiadendron > Sequoiadendron giganteum. The sequence goes on from CM021109.1 coordinate 586,485,037, forward strand.
GTTAATAAATCATTGCTCCAAATGAATATCTTCATTGCATCATTTCTAAGTAAGAAAATTTCTTATTGGTGCATTTTCTTTACAAAAATATACCAGACATGTTAACTCATCAATATAAAAAGACTAGGTTTTTTTTATTATTATTATTATTATGATGAAGTAGTGGGGATAGAGGGGGTTATTTTAGGTTATAAGGGTGAAATTTGCATATTTATGTCAAATTTTATCTAGTTTTGGGTACATTTTGAGAATGCTTTAATATAATTATGTATTAATAAATGTTATATTTTTATATAAAGTTAAAATTATTTTGATTTCTTATTTATGATTATTTGTTCACATTTTTATATATTTTATCATATTATACATATTCTTATATATTCATTATTATAGTTTATTTATTACATTTATTTTGTATTTATATGTATATATTCATTCCTCACTATGATATTCACATTAAGTCAATTTTATGTGTGAGAGATTCACTTTCATGATTAGTTGTCATGTCTTGGTATTGAAAGACATTGATCATGCATTTACTCATAAGTAATTCATATTTAAACATATTAATGACTTAAAAAAGAATAATTCTAGGAACATTTCACTTGGAGCATTAAAAAAGGCTAATCTAAATGACTTTTTTCTAGGACACTTACATGCTTGATTGTTGTTTGGCAATATTTTTCAAAATCCATAAAGTTGGTAAAGTAGGGTTTGACTAAGTAGGACATGAATACCACCAATCCTTATGCTTATGAAGATATTAGAGTTTTAGGTGACACAAGTCTTTGCAATCCACATTTTTTGTTAACTTGTTCATTCTTACACCACTCAAGGTTTGGACTTAAGGCTATATCTTCTGATGACGAAGAACTCACAAACTCACAGTCTGGAACCAATTTGGTGGTTCTCTCTCACTCTCTATCTCTTAAATGCCAGACAACTATAGGAAGTTCTCATTCATTTAGTTATAAAACTGAGACTTCACCACTATTTGTAACATAAATGAAAAAAATAAAAAATGATAACAGATAAATGGGAATTAACGAAAAAATTATCTTTTATTCACGCCGATAAAATTGATTCAGATTACAATGATTAAGATCCCTCAAGGATCGATGCCTCCAAAATTCATGATCAACTCCTTTGATTCACTTATCGACTCCCTTAACGGTTGCATCCCATTCTTTTTGTCCTCCCCTATATCGACCTCCTAGATGCTTCTGCTCCCCATTTTATATTCTTTGTTGCGCTTTCCATTCCACCTTGGCTGCGCACTCTAATCTTCCATAACGGTTCTTTCTTTCACCACCATCCTCCTTATTGGCCTTCGACCTCATATCTTTATAATGACACTCTCTTACTATTTGGTTCCTCTTCTTAAATGACCCCGTGCTTCGGCTTACATAACTGTTGAAATTGAATTGTCCCTTCCAAAACAATAAAAAAAACTATAGAGCACCCAAACCAACATGTTTACTGTCAGGTTTGGGAGATAAAAACTATCCCCTTGTTGCTATGAGTTCTTGTCCCTCAGGCGATGAGAACTTATGCATCTCTACGATAGGAAGCTAAACTACATTATGACAGGAAGCTAGACAATAAAACACAAAACTACACAACACAAAAACTAAAACATGACCAAAATTCGATGGAGCACGATGCTCCTACATCAGAATCCCCAAGTGACTAAGAAAGCATGTGCTCCTGCACATGGAGTCCATAATTTCATCTTCCAATTCCACCTTCTTTTCCCTCACTTTCCAATTGTTCAGCCTCCTCGATTCTGCACTGCCATACTTGCACCATTGCCTTTGAAGTTTTGTTATTTGCATTTGTTGGCTTCTTTCTCTCTGTGCATACTTTCTCCTTTGATTCTCTTTATCAACTCCAAATCCCCACCATGATGTCTCCTCTTCACAATCTTCACAATCTTTCCTAAGACAAGACACACCCTCGAAGTTCTTTCTATATCTTCATCTTTATCCTTCATAGGATTCAAAATAAATTCTTGACCATCCTTCTTAATGGTATATGTATTACTCTTACCATCATGAAAAACTTGTCTATCAAATTTCCACAGTCTTCCCAACAAGATACAAAAGGAATCCATTGGCATCACATCATAGATTATTTCATCCTTGTAATTACCAATCTAGAAATTAACCAAGCTTTGTTCTCTTACCACCAATTGGTGCTCCTTTTGCAACCACGAGACCTTGTACGAGATGGGATGCTTCATTATTTTCAGCTTCAACTTCTTTACCATTTATTTAGACACAATACTGTATGTGCTACCACTATCGACAATCACTTTACAACACTTGCCACCTAATTTGCATTTGGTTTTGAAAAAATTTCTTCTTTATGTAGGTTCTATTTCTGTCTTTTTTAGGGCTTAACAAAATCTTTCTAACCATCAAAGACTCTCCATCCTCCGGGTCTTCTCCATGTTTTGAAGTTTCAACCACTTCATCCTCTGCTTGGGCCACATTAACTTTGGCCTCTTTTCCTTTACCTCCACCTTGAACTTGTGGACAATCAAAAGACTTATGTCCAATCTCCCCACATTGGTAGCATGCAATGGTGAACCCTCTACCTCTACCTCTTCCAATATTACCTCTTCCTCAAGAAGATTATCCTCTTCCTCTAAAGTTTCCTCTACCTCTCATTTCCTATGAGGTACCATCTTCATCTTGTTTGGTAGGATATCCCCTTCCACTACTATTTTGTCCTCTTCCACGAGCATTTCTGCCACTACCCTTGTTATTGCTTTGTTGTTTCCTATTCAACTTCTCTTCAACCATCAATGCACACTGGTAGGCCTCTTCCAAACTCTATAGTTTGAGAAATCGAATCTCATCTTGTATGGAAACTCGCAAGCCATTTAGATACCTTGAAACTTGCTAAACCTCATTCTTTGAGTGATCTGCTCGAATGTTCAATTAGTAAAACTCTTTTGCGTATTCCTTGACACTGGATTCTCTTTGCTTCAAATTTTGCAATTTTCCAAACATATTTATCTGATAGTCTGCAAGCATGAATTTCATCTTCAATTTACTTACCATTTTGTCCCATGAATTTATCTTCTCCTTGCCTCTTCTTTCTCTATCAGTTTGCAAATGATCCCACCATAGGGATGCATGCCCTTTTAACTTTGTAGAAGCATATTTCACCTTCTTGTCTTCTTCTGTACCTTCAAAGTCAAAAAAATTCTCCATCTCGGTGATCCAATCCAACAATTCATCTGAATTCAAGTTACCACTATAATCTAGAGGGTTAAAACGGGGTCTAGTATTTATTTTGGTTAGGGCTCGAATGAACCTCACTTCTCCTTGATCAAGTTCAGGCTGGTTTTCTCCTCCTTCAACCTCAATCTGTTCTACTTCATCATCACTCACGTATTAAGCATGATGACCTCTTCATTATGCAGTTTCAACAGCTTCCAGTCTGGTCGTAATTCCCCTCAACATCTCCATCAGGACAGGGTCTGCATCTCTTCACACCCCTCTTCCTTTGCCATGTCCTCTTTGTGCAATTTTACACAAGCCCTCTATAGTTGCAGGTCTTTTTCCTTTGCTCACTTACCCACAACAAATTCCTTTCAAGACTTCATAATATCTTTGACACTTTCTCCAAGAGAAAAATTTCTTTGATACCACTTGACACAGTCAAGATTGAAGAGCCTTATCAGGCTATCAATCAAGCAAAAAAACCACACTACAATGCATCAAATTTCAACAGAAAGAAACCCTCCTTTCTATTCAACTGATTACAAAATACATTCTGAAGTTCCAAATACAGAGCCCCCCCTTTTCGCTCTAGCCCATTGACATTCCCCATCAAAAAAATTCTCCCCAATACTTTACATGAGGCTGTCTGTTCCATATTCCCCAACACCATCGTTTTGCATTCCAAAAACTACACCCAAAACATTCGTTACAACTTCCACCCAATCCATGTCAAAGTGTCGACATGTCATTCAATCTTCAATCATTGAACCAACTTATCGCTCTGTTGAGGAGACAACATAAATCTCCTAGTGATAAAGGAAATTCTCTTCGATTCAGTTCAATATGTAATCCATGTGGTCCCTCTGCCATGTCAATATCGGGTGAGAGACGTAACCAAAAGTCCATTGGCCTATCGTAGAGACGACATTCCAATTCCTGGCGATATAACTACCTCTCGCCGAAGAGCTTAAGGCTTTGTATCAGGCCATCAAAGGGACAACTTAGAGACTCCCACCAAGTGGAAAAATCACGTTGAACACACAATGTCATACTAAAGAAGCGTCCATTGAGAATATCATGGAGAGTGAAAACTTCATTCCACTAAAACACTGTTGGAATTTGACATTGTTGATTGTTGTCATTCATGGTTGTCATTGATGTCAACATATTTTGGTTGATTATTTAAGGTTCAGTTTTGATGCTTTGGTGATCTGGATTGGCGTGCTCCAGATAGTGTGCTATTATGATCTATCTTTGGTCATGCTTGTCTTGGTCCCATTATTTTTGCAACATAATGAGATACACTCTTATGGGTTTGGACCGATCTAGAAAGTGGCTAGCATGTCCGAGAACATTGTTTGCATTGTAACATGTATATCCTATTCTTTGGTTCTGGATATCATGGTTAATATGTAGCATGTTGATTTGAGCGAGGAGGTTATGTGTGGTCCACGTTTCATTCCCTTGCACGGTGGGAATGTTTTTGTGGTGACCTCATTCAAATTGTGTTTGGCCGACTTAGGAGTTTATGGAAGCATGAAATAAATTGTGTTTGGCCGACTTGGGAAGATTATGAAGACATGGAATGGTATACTTAAAATTTGATTATGTTCGATGAAAGAAAGTGTGGTGAATGTGAATCTAAAATCTATACATTATGTGAAAGTATACAACCGAAGGCAGAAGATAGTGAGATTCTATCCGATGTCATTGTTGGTGACAGTTATTTCAACGGTGGATTCCCTTTCATCATTCTTCTGGAAGTGAGCCGTTTTCTATAGGCAGTGAGCCTTTCTCTTTTGGAAGTGAGCCTTTTTATCTTTGGCTATAATAGCCGGGTAGTGAGCCCATCGGTAGTGAGCCTTACCCGCAGTGAGCAATTTGAAAGTGATCCTTTGTAAAAATAACCTTAACCGGTGTCACCTTAACCAGTGTTTTATAATTAAGAATTAGCATTCTCCATGGTTTTTCCCTTCTTGGGTTTCCACATAAATTCTGGTGTTCATTGTGCATGGTGTTGTTATGTGCTTTCATGTTCATATCTATTAGATTATTATCTTATTGATTTAAGTTTTCTTCGGATTAATTAAGGTCAAGGAAATTGTTTTATAATAACCGATTCACCCCCCCTCTTAGTTATCTAGACCATTCAACAATTGGTATTAGATATTTGGTTCCTCAAAGAAGAGCTTAACTGCTTGGGGTAGATCTGATGGTGCAAAAATTGACAATTCCAGTGTTTGATGGATCTGACTACAGTTTTTGGAAATTGTAGATGAGAGGTTATCTAATTTCTCTAGGGTACAAAAATTAGAAAGTTTTTGAGACAAAATATGTTGAATCGACAAATAGTACTTCTTTTGTGGATGAGATTTTAGCTTATGAAGAGAATGGAAAGGCAAGGTTTGCAATCTTTAGTGCCTTGTCTAAGATTGAGTTAACAAAATTTATTTCATTAGGAATTGCTTATGATGTTTGGGAAAAGTTGAAAGAAATCTATGAAGGAAATGATAGAGTCAAATTATCAAAGAAGTTGATAGCTAAGCACAAATATGAAAACTTGAGGATGGAAGGTGAGGATATAGCAAGCTATTTTCAAAGAGTTGATAGTGCAGTAAATGAAGTCAAAAATCAAGGAGACACTCTGATAGATGAAGATGCTATGGATAAGATTCTGATGACCCTACCAAAGAGCTACAGTGACAAGATCTCAGTTATTGAGGAATTTTATGATCTGAAGAAATTTACCAGAGCAACTATTTGGCATCTTGACCAAGTTTGAGATGAGGAAATTTGGAAAAGAAAAGGAGAAATATGAAACAACCTTCAAAGACACAAAGACAGAAGAATATTCGAATAGTCAAAGTTCATATGGGTTGGAAGCAAAATTCACAAGAAAATTGAAGAAAGGTACCGACAAGTATAAAGGTATGCTACCTCTGAAATGCTTTAGATGTGGAAAGATTGGTCATTTAGCAAATAAGTGTCTGGAGAAAAGAACAAGGATTTTTTTTTAAAAGATCAATAAGAAGGCCTATTATGTTAATGAGAATGCCAACATTTCAGATGATGAATCATATCATGAGGATTGTTTGTTTTTGGTAGGAAAGGATGAACCTAGATTTGATATCTCTAATATTTTTCTGGAATCTAATGATAACATCGAAGCAACATTATTTTTTAAAAGAAATAGAGATGAATGGTTGATTAATAGTGGATGTTCGAATCACATAACCAGTGACAAAAGTAAATTTGTGAAGCTTGAGAAATATGATGAAGGTTCTGCTAGATTTGGAGATGATAAAATAACACATATTGTTGGAATTGGTTCTATTACCTTTGATGGAAAAAATAACACTGACAATGTTTACTATGTGAAGGGTTTATATCATAATATTTTGAGTGTTGGAAAAATGTGTGAGAATGGCTATAATGTTGTATTTCAGGATGGTGGTTGTGAAATCCAAAAGAGTTTCGAAATTGTTACTGCAGCAGGAAAAAGAACAAGTGGGAATATGTATCAACTAGAAGGAGCTACAAAGAAATGCTTATTTTCTCATAGCAATGGCAGTTGGCTCTGGAATTGGAGGATGTGTCACATTAGCTTTGACATTTGGGTAAGGATAAGTTCAACAAGTGCAGTCAAAGACTTACCAAGACTGACCAAACCAAACATCACTATCTGCAAAGGATGTCAAGAAGGAAAGTAAACCAGAGAAATATTCCAAAGAAAAGAATAATCCTCTACCAGTTTATTGGACCTTGTACACAATGACCTATGTGGTCCAACCATAACAAGAAGCTTGCAAGGTGAGAAATATTTCATGCTATTAATAGATGATTATTCTAGATTAACCTGGGTTACATTTTTAAGAGAAAAAAAAGAGGTTTTAGAAAAAATCAAGATTTTCAAGGCAAGAGTTGAGAATGAAGTTGACAGGAGAATCAAGTGTTTAAGATCTGATAGAGGAGGAGAGTTTACTTTTGATGAATTCAACAAGTTATGTGAGAAACATGGCATTAAAAGACAACTATTTGCCCCTATAACACCACAACAAAATGGTGTAGTGGAAAGAATAAACTAGACAGTTCAAGAAGCAACTAGAACAATGATCAATGAAATTGGATTACCATAGGCCTATTGGAGAGAAGCGATGCACACAACAATATACACTCTTAACAGAGTACTATTCTAGAGGAAATATGGAAATACATCATATGAGCTATGACATGGAAGAGCTCCCATAGTAAAGTACTTCAAAATTTTTGGAAGCAAGTGATACATCTGAAGAGATGAGGATAATCTTGGAAAGTTCGAAAGTAGAGTTGATGAAGGTATATTTTTGGGTTACTCTACAAGAAGCAAGGCATACCCGTGTTACAACAAGAGACTGAACAAGATAGTTGAAAGTGCGAATGTGAAAGTGGATGAAGATGTTCAAAGAAATCCTGACAGGAATATTGAATATGAATCAAATAACTTAGATGAAAATGGAGAAAAGGATAAGAAAGAAGAAGAAGAGACAAAGGAGGCTCCAATAACTAGAACCAAAACTCCAAGGTATGTACAAAGAAACCATTTAGAAAATTAGATTATTGGAGATAGGAATAAAGGAATCATCACAAGAAGAAAAGCTGCTTAAGAACAAGTGTTACTGTGTGTACTCTTGGAATTTGCACCAAAGACTATGGAAGAAGCATGCAATGATCAGAATTGGGTGAAGGCAATGAAAGAAGAGCTTGATTAGATAGAGAAAAAATAGACTTGGGAACTTGTGCCCAGAATGACAGGCAAAAATGTAATTAAAACAAAGTGGGTATTCCAGAACAAACTGGACAAAAATGGAAAGGTATTGAGAAACAAGGCAAGATTGGTTTGCAAAGGTTACACTTAGATCGAAGGTATTGATTTTGAAGAGACATATGCCCCTGTTGCCCAGATGGAAGCGATCCGTATATTCTTAGCTTTTGCAACTTTTAAGGATTTCAAAGTCTATCAAATGGATGTAAAATCTGCATTCTTGAATGGAGAACTGAGGGAAGAATTCTACATTGATCAACCAGAGGTATTTAAGTCTAGAAGTGACCCAGATGTTGTTTGCAGGTTGAAGAAATCTTTATACAAATTGAAGTAGGCTCCTAGAGCCCGGTATGGTAGATTAGACAAGGATTTCAAAAGGGATCTAATGATAGTAATTTATACTACAAAATTCACTCGGATCAAATATTGATTGTTGTGGTTTATGTTGATGATAATTTTTGGAGGAAATGATGATTTGTGCAGATGAAATGTAGAAGGAATTCAAAATTTCTATGATAGGTGAGTTGAGTTTATTCCTTGGATTGCAAGTAAATCAGAACATCAAAGGAATTTTCATTTCTCAGTCCAAGTATACCAAATAATTATTGAAGAAGTTTGGATTGGAGAACTCCAAACCAGTTTGCACACCTATTATTACTGGATATAAGTTGACTAAAGAAGATGATTCACCTAAAGCTGATGCAAGTATGTACAGGTTAATGATTGGAGGACTATTATATTTGATTGCTACTAGACCAAACATTATGTATGTTGTTTGTTTAGTAGCTAGATTTTAGCAAGAACCAAAGGAATCACATGTTGCAGTAAAAATGATTTTTAGATATTTGAAGGGTACAAAAGATGTCAGGTTATGGTATCCAAAGGACTCATATTTCACCTTGACAGCCTATACTGATGTTGATTGGGCCAGATGTGTTGATAACAGGAGGAGCACAAGTGGTGGAGCTTATTTCCTTGGCTCCCAGTTGGTTGCTTAGTCAAGCAAGAAACAAGATTTTGTATCTTTGTCTACTGCTGAAGCTGAATACATTACAACATCCTAATGTTGCACTTAGGTACTGTGGATGAAAAAAACGTTGAAAGACATTGGCATATCATTTGATGAACCGATCTCAATTATGTGTGATAATACCAACACAATAAACATTTCCAAGAATCCAGTATAACACTTTGGAATGAAACATATATCCATAGGATATCACTTCTTGAGAGAGAAGGTATTGGAGAATGAGTTAAGACTTGAATATGTACCTACAAAAGAGAAGACTACAAATATTTTCACAAAATCATTGAGAAAAGATACTTTTGAGTATCTCTGATAGAAGTAAGGGGTTTTGCCCCCTCTGAGTCTACAATAATGTGCGTCGGGGTGTGCATTGGTCTAGGGTATTATATGCTCACTCTTATCTGGATCAATGCTTGGTGGCTTCCTCATAGGGAGAGTAGAGTAATTTTTTCAGAGGTAGTTTTTTCCCTTTGTCTTTGATGTCAAAGGGGAGAAGAAAAGAGGTTCCTTGATGATGTTGATGCTGTTGTTGAGTTTTTTAGTTTGTCATTGATGAATGTTTCCATCAATGAAAAGGGGGATATTTTTGGAATGTGATGCTATTGATTGTTGTCATTAATGGTTGTCATTGACGTCAACATATCTGGTGCAAGAGCACCAAGTTTCTTTCAAGCCTCCATGAGGCCATTTGTAAATAGTTTTTCTATTTTATGTATTGGGTCTTATAATAAGGTTTATAAATTTTTTTTATAGGTGTTTGAGTCTTAGTAAGTAATATTTGAATTCATTTGTAAAATAATGTTTAAAGTTGTTCCATATTGTAAAAATTGTAAAAGTTGCTCAAAAAAAGTTGTCAAGCAACTTTTCAAAAGTGTCATTAAGGTGTTTTGTCAACAAACTAATTAAAAGGTGGTTGAAAATAGTTGGTTTTGGTTGGAAATGTATAAGTACACCCTCCAAAACTCGAATTGGGAGGTTGGAGACATTATTTTGGAGTTTGATGAATGGCAACCTCAAGTTTGGTGTGCATTTTATGATTTCTACATTGTTTTCAAGTTGAAGTTGTGATTTGTACAGAATGGTATGGATTCAATAAATAGAGTATCATATATGGATGGAAAGATCTCTATTTCTAGTTTCCAATTCTTTTTGTCTCATTGAATTTTATTTAGTTTTGTGGAAGATATGACTATTTTGGTGAGGGCAGGTTTAAACACTGCCTAGGGTTTGCAGTTTTGGGAAAAATGCAATAACTTTAGTTTCGACCATTGGATCTTCAGAAAAATTGGAAGGAAGGTCTATAATTATGTGATTTGAAATCTCACTAAAGGGATTGGCTTCATTATTTGTTTTGTGGAAGTTATTAATGACTGTTTTTTGCATTGAATTGTGGGTTGTTGTGAGAATGATTACACTATGATTTAGAATGCACTTAATAATTCTTTGAGATGAATAATTTCATGAAAGTTTTAAAGTGAATGGAATGTTGAGTTGTGAATCCTCTTTGCTCTGCATCAATTTGGTATCAGAGCCTGAAGATGCTCTGGGAAAGTTGTTTGTGGTTTGTGTGTGGTTGTTTGCAGGTTGAGGAAGGAACCTGATTGCCTAGGTGAGGCAAGGTGAAGTGGAAGCAAGGAGAGACTTGCTTGTGAAGATGGAATTTTTAAAGAGATGTTGGCAGGTTGAGGATTCATGAAGGAAGAAGGAAAGAGAGGAAAAGGAAATGAGAAAGAAGGAAAGAAAGAAGGCAAGACAAATAGAGTTTGAGGAAGCCATAGAAAAGATAAGCCAAAGGTTGGAAATATTAGCCAAAGAACACCAACTTCTTAAGGAAGCACAAAGGAGTTGGAATATACCAATGTCAACGAGGTTAAGATGGCCTCTAAAGAAGATTATGAAGAAGAAAAGAAAACAAAAGAAGGCAACAAATGAGACAAAGGTAAAATTTGAATCTATTGTTCAAGTTGAGCAAGATAAGTTAAAAGTTGAGATGCATGATATTTCGATTGTGTTTGAAGATGAACAAACTTCTTTGTTGGTTAATGAACATGTTGATGTTGAGATTAATGATGTGGTTGTTGTTGGTACTCAAGTATCTGATGAAATTGTTGTTGATGAACAAGTTGAGAAGGTTGTTGATGTTACTGATAACCTTGGTATTGATACTCAAGTTGATGATGATAAAGTTGTTAATAATATTGATGTTGATATTCATGATCAACTTGTTGTTGATAATAAGGTTGTTAATAAAGATGTTGTAGATATTTTTGCTAATGAGGTTTATGAAGGTTTGAAAGAGTATGATTCAGGTTATATATGGTACTCTAATGATGAGAATGAAGATATAGATGATGCTACTGAGGTTTATACACAAGAAATAGAGTTTTGGAGCCTAGATGTTGAGAAGATGATAGGAAGACACATTTTTATTATTGTGTTCATGATATCAAGGAAGACAAAACCATGGGTTAAGATGAAGATACAAGTGTTTGTGATTGCAGGTTGTATTGATGATTCATTTCTTTTTTCAGGTGCTTTATTTTATGCTAACTCAGGGGACTTGAGTTTTTTCTTCAAGGGGTGTATGGTGCAAGAGCACCAAGTTGCTTTCAAGCCTCCATGAGGCCATTTGTAAATAGTTTTTCTATTTTATGTATTGGGTCTTATAATAAGGTTTATAAATTTTTTTTATAGGTGTTTGAGTATTAGTAAGTAATATTTGAATTCATTTGTCAAATAATGTTTAAAGTTGTTCCATATTGTAAAAATTGTAAAAGTTGCTCAAAAAAAGTTGTCAAGCAACTTGTCAAAAGTGTCATTAAGGTGTTTTGTCAAAAAACTAATTAAAAGGTGGTTGAAAATAGTTGGTTTTGGTTATAAATGTATAAGTACACCCTCCAAATTTCGAATTGGGAGGTTGGATACATTATTTTGGAGTTTGATGAATGGCAACCTCAAGTTTGGTGTGCATTTTATGATTTCTACATTGTTTTCAAGTTGAAGTTGTGATTTGTACAGACTGGTATGGATTCAAATAATGGATTATTATATATGGATGGAAATATCTCTATTTATAGTTTCCAATTCTTTTTGTCTCATTGAATTTTATTGAGTTTTGTGGAAGATATGACTATTTTGGTGAGGGCAGGTTTAAACACTGCCTAGGGTTTGCAATTTTGGGAAAAATGCAATAACTTTAGTTTCGACTATTAGATCTTCATAAAAATTGGAAGGAAGATCTATAATTATGTGATTTGAAATCTCATTAAAGGTATTGGCTTCATTATTTGTTTTGTGGAAGTTATTAATGACCGTTTTTTGCATTGAATTGTGGGTTGTTGTGAGAATGATTACACTATGATCTAGAATGCACTTAATAATTCTTTGAGATGAATAATTTCATGAAAGTTTTAAAGTGAATGGAATGTTGAGTTGTGAATCCTCTTTTCTCTACATCAATATCTTGGTTGATTGTTTAAGGTTCGGTTTATATGCTTTGGTGATCCAGATTGGCATGATCCAGATAGTGTGTTGTGATGATCTATCCTTTGTTTGTGCTTATTCTGGTCCCATTATTTTTGAAACATAATGAGATACACTCTTATGGGTCGAAACCGATCTAGAAAGTGGCTAGCGTTTCTTAGAACATTGTTTTCATTGTAACACATATATACTATTCATTGGTTCCAACTATCATGGTTAATATGTAGCGGGTTGATTTGAGTGAGGAGATTATGTGTGGTCCACGTTTCATTCCCTTCCACCGCGGGAATGTTTTTGTGGTGACCTAATTCAAATTGTGTTTGGTCAACTTAGGAGTTTATGGAAGCATGAAATGGAATTGTGTTTGGTCGACTTGGGAAGATTATGAAGACATGGAATGGTATAAGTAAAAGTTGATTCTTTTCGATGAAAGAAAGTGTGGTGAATGTGAATCTAAAATACAAACATTGTGTGAAAGTATACAACCATAGGCAACAGACAGTGAGATTCTATCCGGTTTCATTGTTGGTGACAGTTATTTCAGCGGTGGATTCCCTTTCATCATTCTTCTGGTAGTCAACCATTTTTTGTAAGCAGTGAGCCTTTCTCTTTTGGTAGTGAGACTTTTTTATCTTTGGCTGTAATAGCTGAGTAGTGAGCCCACTGACAGTGAGCCTTACTTGTAGTGAGCAATTTTTCAATGAGCCTTTGTAAAAATCACCTTAACTAGGGTTTTATAATTGAGAATTAACATTCTTCGTGGTTTTTCCATTCTTGGGTTTCCACGTAAATTATGGTGTTCATTGTGCATGGTGTTGTTATGCTCTTTCATGTTATATCTGTTAGATTATTATCTGATTGATTTAAGTTTTCTCCGGATTAATTAAGGTCAAGAAAATTGTTTTATAATAACTTATTCACCCCCCCTCTCAGTTATCTGGACTATTCAAAAAACAAAACTGCCAGGCCGATGAAAGAGCAACATCGACCAAGGGGAAAATATTTAAAAAATGAAATCCAATGCATATGCAAAACACAACAAAATTGAAAACAAAAATTTGATCATGTACATATTGATGCGGATAGCTTGAGAGCTCGAGATGCTCCTGCATTAAACACCCCAGGAAGGAGAAATGTTCCATGAGCGGAGACTTAGGAACATTTAGGAAAATCTAGAATCAATATTCCAAACTGAGATAACTCATGTGCCTTCAACCAAGATTATTCATCCTTTTATTTTCCCTTCCTACATACTAAGTACTCCATGTACTCTTTACCACGTGTTTTCTTTGCAACCCTATAATTAATGATTTCATCTACTTCTTCAACTTGCTTCTTAGGTGGATGATTCACCCAATCTGTATTATCCATGATATTCACAGGAAAATGTGGTTGAGTATTTGTCTCTCCTTCAAAATATTTGTACATGTCACTAATATTGAAGATAGGAGATATATCTACATCCTTTGGAAGTTCAACTTCATAAGCATTGGCTGGAAACTTATGTAGGATCCGAAAAGGACTTATTTTGTTCTATTTTAACTTATTATAGGTTCCCTATGGAATCATCTCCTTTCTTAAATGAACCCAGACCAGTCCCTAATCTGAAATTCCTACTCTCTTCTATGATGGTCAACAAACTCTATACTTGGCTATACTCTTATCCAACTTTTCTTTCACCTCTTTATGAAAATATCTGATATATTCTACAAAATCCTTCACCACAACACTTGTTCTCACCACGTCTGCACTATCTCTGAGTTCATCTAATTAAATTTTTCCAATACTCCTATTCATCAAATTATTATAGGAAAAATCTTCCTATGACAACATCAAGTCCCACTATTTGGGTTTGTCCCTAATCAAACATCGAATGAGGTTACCTAAACTCCTATTCACAACTTCAGTCTGACCATCTGTTTGTAGATGGTAGGTTGAACTAAAACCCAAATGTGTGCCTAATTTATTCCACAATGTGTACCAGAAATGGCCAATAAAATTTGTATCTAGATCAGATGTAATACTCTTAGGCAAACCATGCAACCAAACTATTTGTTTGAAAAAAAAATTTGATATATGAGAAGCATCACTAGTTTTCTGACATGGAATAAAATGAGCCATTTTTGAAAATCTATCAACAACCACACAAATTGAATCATTACCTCATTGAGTTTGAGGTAGTCCTAGAAAAAAATCCATGCTAATGTGTTCCCACGGTCTCTCTAGAATCAATAATGGTTGATACAATCTGGTATTTTGTTTCATACCCTTCGCATCTTGACAGATTCTGCATCCTTGTACCATCTTGTTGATATCAACACTCATTCCTAGCCAATAATAACTCTCATTCAACAGAGCCGTTGTTTTATCTATTCCAAAATGTCGACCCAATCCAACACTATGCTTTTCTCTAATTAGATTCTCCCTCATGGAGCCTCTAGGAATACGTAACTTCTTTCCCTTAAACAACAAGTTCTCTTGAATGAAATCTCTAGCCATGGAGTCCGATCTAATTCCACTGGATTATTGCATGCTAACCATGCCTCTTTGAAATACGAGTCTTGTTCATACAACTCAGCCCAAGAATCAAATCCAACAACATTCACTTTCATCACATTCAATAACAAAGTTCTCCTACTTAGTACATCAACAACTCTATTGGATTTACCACTCCTATGTTTTAACACAAAAAAATAACTTCGTAAAAAATCAATCCATTTCATGTGCCTCTGGTTCAACTTACCTTGGCTATTTATAAACTACAGGGCATGATTGTCTATATACAACACAAATTCCTTTGGTAGCAAATAATGTCTCCACTTGAGTGCTTGCACAATGGCATAAAACTCCTGGTCATACATAAAATATTTCCTCTTGGCTTCATTCAAATTCTTGCTGAAATATGCTATCGTCCTTCCCTCTTGGATGAGAACTCCTCCAATTGTTGTTCCACTTTCATCACAATCCACCTGGAAAACTTTTCCAAAGTCTTCCAACACCAATACTGGTTTTTCTGTTACCTTATCCTTCAACAACTAATTTTTTTTTCTCTACTACAACCATCCACTTGAACTCTCTTCTTGTTCCCTTCATCGTTTCTGTAATGGGAGCACATATCCCACTAAAATTTCTTATGAACTTCCTATAAAAGCTCACCAAACCATGAAAAATACGAGCTTCAAAAGTACTCCTTGGTGATGGCCATTCAACAATAGCCTTTACCTTTTCAGGATCCATTTTCAATCCTTCTTCTGAAACTATAAATCCCAAGTACACTAACTCCTTCATCATGAAAGTACACTTTTTCAGATTCACCATTAGTTTTTCTTCTTTCAATATTTGCAAGACTACCCTAATATGTTCTAAATGTTCTTCTTTTGTCTTACTAAAAATTAAAATATCATCTAGATAAACTATGAAAAACTTACCAAGATAGGGCTTCAACACTCGATTCATCAATCTCATGAATGTACTGGGGGTATTTGTCAATCCAAACGACATGACCAAACACTCATACAATTTGTTCTTCCTCTTAAATATTGTCTTCCACTCATCCCCTTCACGAATTCTGATTGATGGTAACCACTCTTTAGATCAATCTTCGTGAAATACCTTTCCCCACTCCAATAGTCCATTAAATCATCCATTATGGGCAATGGGAATCTATATTTAATAGTAATCTTATTAATGGCATGAGAGTCTATACACATCCTCCATTCACCTCCCTTCTTAGGTGCTAATACTATAGGTACATCGCATGGACTGAGACTTTCCCTAATCAACTCCTGGACTTATCTATTTATTTCCTCATTCTCTTGAGGTGTGATCCTATATGGTGCCTTTTTTGGTAAACTTGCACCTGGGATCAAATCCATATAGTGACTGATTTCTATCACTAGTGGCAGTCCATTCGGTAACTGCTTCATCATTATGCCAACATACTCATCAACCGATTCTTGTATTTCTATCGGCAACCTTTCTTCCTTTTCTACTGCTAGGTTTTGAGATGGTTGGGCTATAAATGCATAACAAGCACCATCCTTCTTCAGATCCCTCAGGAACTTCTTTCTTGAGACAACACACACCCTCGAAGTGATTTATATATCTTCATATTTATCCTTCATAGGATTCAGAATAAATTCTTGACCATCCTTCTTAATGGTATAGGTATTATTCTTACCATCATGAACAACTTGTCTATCAAATTTCCATGGTCTTCCCAGGAAGATATGATAGGAATCCATTGGAATCACATCACAGAGTTTTTCATCCTTATAATTATCAATCTGGAAATTAACCAAGCTTTGTTCTCTTACCACCAATTGGTGCTCCTTCTGCAACCACAAGACCTTGTATGGGCTAGGAAACTTCATTATTTTCAGCTTCAACTTCTTTACCATTTCTTCAGACACAATATTGTTTATCCTGCCACTGTCAATAATTACTTTACAACACTTGCCACTTAATTTGCATTTGGTTCTAAATAAATGTCTTCTCTATGTAGGTTCTATTTTTACCTTTTCAGGGCTTAAAAAAATCTTTCTTACCATCAAAGACTCTCCATCCTCTAGGTCTTCTCCATGCTTCGAAGTTTCAACCACTTCATCCTCTACTTGGGCCACATGAACTTTTCCCTCTTTTCCTTTACCTCCACCTTGAACTTGTGGACAACCAAAAGACTTATGTCCAATCTCCCCACATTGGTAGCATGTAATCTTGAACCCTAAGCCTCTACCTCTTCCAAAATTACCTCTTCCTCGAGAAGATTATCCTCTTCCTCTAAAGTTTCCTCTACCTCCCATTTCCTATGAGGTACCATATTCATCTTGTTTGGCTGGATATCCCCTTCCACTACTACTCTATCCTCTACCACTAGCATTTTTGTCTCTACCTTTGTTATTGCTTTGTTGTTTCGTATTCAGGTTCTCTTCAACCATCAATGCACACTGGTAGGCATCTTCCACACTCTACAATCTAAGAAATTGAATCTCATCTTGTATGGACACCCACAAGCCATTTAGATACCTTGCAACTTGCTCAACTTCATTTTCTGAGTGACCTACTCAAATGCTCAATCGGTAAAAGTCTTTTGTGTATTCCTTGACACTGGATTCTCTTTGCTTCAAATTTTTTAATTTTCTAAAAAGATTTATCTAATAGTCTGTAGGCATGAATTTCATCTTCAATTTACTTACCATTTTGTCCCATGACTTTATCTTCTCCTTGCCTCTTCTTTGTCTATTAGTCTACAAATGATCCCACCATAGGGATGCATGCCCTTTTAACTTTGTACAAGCATATTTTAGCTTCTTGTCTTATTCTATACCTTCAAATTCAACAAAATTCTCCATCTTGGTGATCCAATCCAGCAATTCATCTGAATTCAAGTTACCACTATAGTTTGGAGGGTCAAAACGAGGTCTAGTATTTATTCTAGTTAGGGCTCAAATGAACTTCTCTTCTCCTTGATCAAGTTCAGGTTGGTTTTCTCCTCCTTCAACCTCAACCTGTTCTACTTCATTGTCACTCACATCTTCAACATGATGACCTTTTCGTTGTGTAGTTTCAACAAATTCTAGTCTGGCTGTAATTCCCCTCAACATCTCCATCGGGATAGGGTTTGCATCTCTTCACACTCCTCTTCCTTTGTCTCATCCTCTCTATGCTATTTTACACAAGCCCTCTATAGTTGTAAGTCTTCTTCCTTTGCTCACTTACCCACAAAAAATTCCTTTCAGGATTCCATAATATCTTTGTCACTTTGTCCAAGAGAAAACCCACTCTAATACCACTTGACACAGTCAATATTGAAGAGCCTTATTAGGCTATCAATCAAGTAGAAAAACCACACTACAATGCACCAAAATTCAACAAAAAACAACCCTCATTTTTATTCAACTGATTACATAATACATTTAGAAGTTCCAAATACAAAACCCCCCTTTCGCTTCGACCCATTAACATTCCCCATCAAACTTCTCCCCGATACTTCACACGAGGCCATCCATTCCATCTTCCCCAACACCATCATCCCACATTCAAAAAAATACACCCAAAACAGTTGTTACAACGTCCACCCAATCCATGTTGAAGTGTCGACACGCCATTCATTATTCAATTGTTGAACTAATTTATCGCCTTGTCAAGGAGACAACATAAATCTCCCATTGATAAAGGGAAGTCTCTTCGATGCAGTTCAATAAGATACATGTGGTCCCTTTTCCATGTCAACACCGGGTGAGAGACGTAACCAAAATTCCATCGACCTATCATAGAGATGACATTTGAAGTCCCAACGATATAACTACCTCCCGTCGAAGAGCTCAAGGCTTTGTATCGGCCCGTCGAAGGGACAACTTAGAGACTCTCGTTGAAGTGGACAACTCCCATCGAACACACAATTCCATATCGAAGAAGATTCCTTCGGGAATATCACGGAGAGTGAAAACTTCATTCCACAGAAACACAACTACCAGGCTGATGAAAGAGCAACACCAACCAAGGGGCAACAATTTACAAAAGGAACTCCAATGCATCTGCAAAAAAAATAAAATTTAAAACAAAAATTTGATCATGTACATATTGATGCAGATAGCTTGAGAGCCCGAGATTCTCCTACATCATCTTCACTCTTTTTAGGGTTTTCATATCTAACATAATTATGATACCAGATTATTGATTTTCATATTTATTAGGGCTTGGATTCTTATTTTATTACATATTCTTATTTCACCTTGATTAGGGTTTGAGTACACATAGTGACATACATATTTTACCTTGGCCTCCAACCCTAGGATAATCCACCCTTATGAATCCTTTAGGTCTCTTTCTTTAGTTGATATGCATGCATTTACTTTTGATTTTTATGTTATGGATACATATATATTTCAATGGAGGGATTAATATACCATGTATTATTTTTCCTCTCCATTGAGTTGGTTAGTGGTCATCTTCTCATTTTAGACATATTACTTCACTTGTCCATAAATCCCATATTAATCACACTTCACCCAAGTCTTGTGATATTGGTGAATATACCTAGCAAGGCTTTTACCATGTGTTAGTGATGCATTTGGAATTATTTTTATTGATATTGTTAAACCATCTTAACATATGCATGCCATTATTATACCTTTTTATGATCCTTCTCATACATGTTATTGCAACCTCGTATCTATAGATACATTTTCTTTTGATGAATTATATTCTTTTATGCATGGTTATGTTTCTTATGCTATCACATCTTTGTCTTTCATGATAGCTCTATTTGGATACTCATGTACTTCACTTAGTGTTGGCCTACATGAAATTAGTATACACCTTGATGTTGGTTTATTTTATTCCCACATAGATAAAATCAATAATTCATTTCCTTCACATATGTTACATGATGATATTATGGCTCTTAGTGAGGAATTATCACACAATAATTATGATGGTGTGTTTGATGTTTTATACATGTTAAAATTATTTCTTGCTAATTATAGTTATCTAAGATGATATGTTATTGATTAGTGATTTATTCTTCAAATTAGTAGTAAAGTTTTATAATGGTTTGATTATTTTTTTTTACTTTACACTTCTATGAAATTGACACATTCTTTGATTTCTTATTTTTCTAAACCTAATGCCCATAAATATAGCATCGGTCCAATGATACCTTCTCATTATTTATCTTTCAATTATTTTTCTCGTTTTGTTTATATAGCTTAAATACCAAAAAAGGATAAATATTATTGTACTTATCATTATATGCATGGATGTTCTAAGGGTAAAGGTGTGATATTCAAACCTAAATTTTGATAATTTCTAGACAAAGAGAAGAAAAAAATTGGTTATACTCATGAAACCTCACTTGATAAGGTGAAAAATAAGAAAAAAAAATCATGTGTTCTAAGAGATTAATCTTGTTCACTATAACATTCCATATATTGAGGCTACAAATGATGTATAATAGAAACTGCCTAATCCACATGATGAGGAATAAATTTGTTGATTAGGTATCCCCACCCATACTTCTCATTACGTTCCACATTGCATGCTTTTTATTTCTTTTATTGGATTAATGTTTCTATGTTCCTTGTTCATATGTGAATGACACAAAGAAGCCTTCAATGGTGCATGTTGACACAAGTGACCTTGAGCATGTTTTTTGTTGTTCATTTCAAATTTCTCAATCATTTTTTGTATTATTTTTACCCTGGCCTATTTCTTGTGCCATGTATGTTGTGGTCCCATTGACCTACTCATTTATTCCTTGAATTTTATATGTTTCCCCCCATTGATTATTCCATACATTTTGCACTTTTTATTCTCATTTCACCATAAATAATATAGTTTAGGCTTTATTTTTGCACTTGGGGTAATATTTCCTATGTTATTCTTATCGTATTTCTCCATTCTTTCCTATATACCTTATTTGAATCTTATTCACTAATATGTTATATATTTGAAACCTTGGAATTTTACATGTTCCTTGTTATGTACATATGCTACATGACTTTATGATAGTACATGATTTTTGATATCTTTTCAATTCTTAGATCCTCAATGATTATGATTCTTTTTCCAAGCTATGACTACCTTTATCACAATCAAAATTCTTGTCATTTATATATATGGTTGTTATTGAAAGGAATTAGAGGTGTGAAATATGCTTCCTACACCAATCTATGAGAGGAGATATGTGTAAAAAAGAAAATCATACAATTACAAGGAAACAAACATAAATACAACATCCCATAAGGGTGATTTATATTAGGAAAACATTTTCAAGAGAAAAACCCCACTCCAAAGAAACTTAATTTATTATTTATTAATTAAAAATAACAATACACTTGCAAAGTCTAATCCTTTACATTAGTGTCATCAAAAAAAGATTTAGATTACTTATAAGAGTATAAAAATACCTACAAAAATAATATGAAACCTCCATCTCAAGAGTATAATAAATAGGAGAAATAATATATGAAGCCCTCAAATGGTAATTAAGAAGATATGATATAAAACCACCCAAAATGTAGCAACCTAAAATCCCTAGTAAAAATCCTATGATCAAATCCCAAATGATTCCTTAGACTAAAATAGCATATTCCTTACACCTATCATAGGTTCATCATAATTCAATTACCAAATTGGGAGATCTATTTTAAATTATTTATCTTCATTTTAATATTCATTACAATGTGTAATAATATACATCATAAGTTGGTCAATAAGTGTAATTCTATCTTACAACTATCTTATACATCATAAGCATTTTTACATTTTCAATTAGGGGGCTCAATTTTCGGAGGCCCAATTTTTTTGACTTGGGTAACCAATTATTCCTATTTTTAAAAATTTAATATCTAAAAGAGATCCATATCATAATAACCCATTTTATTTGATAAGTCTTATTTTGAAAATTGTTATGGACAAAATCAACCTCTAGAGCCTTGAAAACTTATATTTTTTTATTTCATATAACAACTGCATTTGTTTTATCATCAAGAATATGATACAAGGTTGAGATAAATTTATTGTAATTCTCCTAATTTTCAAACACCTTGCAAGATAAAAAGGATTACAATACTATCAACTATTTTCTTGGAGTATTAAGGTTGACCATAACCTTATTGCACCACCTAGGCTTATCCATGCTAACTAGCTTTATCAATGCATGTGAAATATTTTTTAAAGTGTCAAATTTATCTAGAATCACCATCCTATACCATGTCACAAAAATGGTAGAATACATATATTTTATTTATTATTTCATGAAAGTTTAAGATATTTGCAAGACATATGACACTTTGATGATCGCAAAGAACTATAATAACTCCCTCACTCAACCCCACATTTGAACATAATATATTAAGCTATATGGAATCTTTATATGAATTAGTATCTCTACCATGTAATTAGCCTATTAAGTGGACAAAGTGAACACAAATTTTTACTAACTCATCTAACTAATAACTTTACCAAATAAACTAAATGCACCAACTAGTGGATCTTTTATTGTTGACATCAATGGTGCTAGTCTCCCATGATAAAAAAAATAGACTAAAAGTTACCCCATAAATATGTAAATTCCTTAATAACTACATCCCAATGATCTCATCTAGGATTATCCATGAATTGACTAAGGGACCTTACTACTTGCACAATGTTTGACCTTGTATGGACCATAACATATATCAAACTCCAAACCTAAATATCATAAGGAACTCAAGACATGTCCTCCATATCACTAGGCTTGGATGGAAATTTATCTATATCTATCTTATTCCCCACAAAATAAGGAACAATCAATAGTCTATAAACTGGCATATTGAATCTCACCAACACAAAGCTCACAATGCTACTCTAGCCTAGCCAAAATCTTTGTGTTTACTCTATCTCTTCTAATATCCATATCTAAGATATATGTGATATCCATCAAGCCCTTCATTTAGAACTATGCTAAAATTTGAGGCTTCAAATCACAAAGCATATCCTTATTGTTACCTAAAACTAACATATCATCTATGTACATTGAGAGAACAAGGAATCTATCACTACTCATTTTATAATAAACACAATGATTCAATTTGGATATTATAAATATAATTCCAAATAAAAATGAATAGAATTTATTGTACCAAATATTGAGAGACAATTTGAGACTATAATTTTTTTTCAAATCTACAAACTACAATTTATTTACCTATTTCCACATAGAGCTCAAGATATGTCATATAGATATCTTACTCCAAACCACCATGCAAGAATGTTGTTTTCACATCCATTTATTTTATCCATAAATTAAAAGATATTACTAGAAATAATAGGAACCTAAAATATGTTAGCATATTAATTGAGAAAAATAACTCACTAAAGTCCATCCCCTTAATCTAGGAATATCATTTTCCAACCAACCTTCCCTTGTAATTTTTAATACTATAATTTTAATTGATCTTGTTTTTAAAAATTACCATTTATATCCAACATTATTCTTCCTTATATAAATAGTACCAAGTCCCATGCTTCATTCTTCTTCAACAAAATCATCTCCTTGTTAATGATTTCTCTCCAAGACTTATAATCATGCACATCCATCACCTCCATAATTATAGGCTCGTTGGTATTAGTAATCAAAGCAAAAATAAATCTCCAATTAAGAGGAGCATACTTTTTTGGTTGTTTTATTTGTTGATTGTACCTCCATAAGTGTTGAGGTGGAGGTCCTACCTCCTCTTTAAAATTAACTAAACTATTTGATCTCTACTTCTCTTCATGTCCTTCGTGAGGCTTTGGTTCAACATTATTAATATTTGCATGAAGTTGAACAAATTATTTCTTCCCATCATTCTATCTGCAACACTATGGAAGAAAGACCAATCTCTCTAAAATAAGACTTTTTTGTACAATTTTTTTTGGCTATAGGGTCCCAAAGCTTGTACCCTTTCACAACAACGCCATAGCTAATAAAGATATATTTGTGATTTCCTTTTCTCCAACTTTTATCACTTATCCTTAGGAACATGTGCATATTTCTCACAACCAAATGAATATAAGATATTGGAATGAGGTTTTTATGCTTGTACATGCCTCCATAGGAGCTTTATTAACAAGAGTTGATGTAGGAGGTCTATTAATCAAGTAACAAGACAAAACAATTAATTAGAAATTTTGTTTCAAGCTAGCTTCACCAAACATACTCACATTCCTTTTAATCAGTTTATTGTTTATTCTCTTTACAAGTCTATTCTACTTAGGGGTATATTGATTTATCTTATGTCTCTTAATATTTTAATCTTTATAAAATCTATCAAAATTGATGAAAAAAACTCACCACCATTGCTAGTATCAAAATATTAATCTTTCTACTAGATTGATTTTCTACAATATCCTTAAACTTATTAAACTAAGTGAATATTTTAGATAAATAATTCTAGGAAATACACCAATGTCGTAGAAAATAATTTATAAGAGATACACAATACAATGAGTTATAATTCAAAGGGATATTAATGAAACCAAACTCATCTAAACAAATCAATTTGAACACCCTAATTTTTTATCAAAACTATACCAAAACTAAATATGTTTCTATTTCCCATATAATAAATATTTATAGAAATGAAATTAAAGAGTACAATCATTCATGCCCTCAATTCTATTTTTCTTAGGGTTCTTTGACCCTTCTCACCTATATTGCCTATTCTTTGGTTCCATAACATTATTTTTTCCATAGGAAACTTGCTTTCAAAGGTAAGAGATCACTTAGTTATTTAGAAAGAGCAACCATTAGAGATAGATAAAACACTTGTCTTTCTTGTTTATTTTGATGGTAATGTATGGATTCTATAGATCTCTTCACTAAAAGAATATAATGATACAAGAGCATCTAAGGGTGTATGGAATTCTTACATAAAAAAAATATATTTAATTTTGTGCTTGTTTTGTTTGATTTTTGGCTTGTTGTAGGTAGTTTTTAGGCACCTAGTTTGACACTCTCAGAGCATGAGAAAAAATATTTATCCAATTCGCTGGTATTTTAATGTTTTAATATTATTCTTGGGCTAAAATTGGGGCTAAAATAATGTAATTGGTATTTTATTTTATTATCCCAAAATTTGTAAATTGATGAATTTGAAAGTGCATATTAATATGCCACTTAAGCTAAATGTTAAAATTTTAAAGACCAACACCAAGTTGAGGAAATTGAATTTCATAATATCAAATAATGGAATGAAAGAGAATTATAATGCCCATGTACAACTGGAAAATTAATTGGGCACCAGACTTGTTGCAAGAGAGGTTACATGTAGCAGGGAGTTACATTCATGCAAGCACTTTTTTCAAAAGATAGGTAGTGGTTTGCAACAAGTTTTGGAGGCATATTGGAGTGATTTTAATTTTTATTTGGCAGCTACAAGCATGGGAATCCAATGCACAAGATCAGAGAAATAATTTTTTTGATGAGGGTTGCAATAGTGAAGTAGCATGAAGAATTTATGGAGGAAGATCCCAGCAGCAGGTTGAGTGTTGCAAGGGATTCAGAGGTGAAATTGTAGGTGTTGAGACTGATCTAAATTATTTTTAGTTTGATTTTGTATTGCATAATTAATCTTGTAATGAAAATTTTAGTTTAAATCAAGATTTGTTTTTCTCAATGTGTTGTTGATGAAGAATAATTGGAAATATTTTCCATTGAACTTTTATTTGCATATGCTTATGATTATGGAATGAGAATGCATTTTATGTTATGGATGCTTGGATGGGTTATCTAAAAAGACCCCCTATCCTTGTACTACATCAAATGGTATTATATTAGGTTGGTCTTGTTGGGGTGTGAGATGCGTTGAGTATGAGTTTGTTGTAGGAGTCTTGTAATCAAGAGTTTATGTTGGCTATTCTTTGGTGAAAATAATTTTGGGTAGAAGGTGTACAAAATTCCTCCACTAAGAGAGAGTGGGTAGAGGAAGAGTAGAGTTGAATCTTCCAAACTTTCAGTTGGTAGATGATAGTAGTGTGTGTGTGGAAAGTGTTTGATAATATATCTTTGAAGAAGAGGACAAGATGGGTCATGAGAAGACCTATGGAAATTTTATCATGGGAAGATTGGTAACACAAGAGGTTTGATAAGTTTATTATTGAATAATTAAAGAATATTGAGGTTAGATTGGATGTGATAGAGATGGAGTAGAGCAAAGATATTGAAATGGGTGATAAGAAATGTGAAAAGAACAACACCCTCTTGAAAGAGGATAGTGAAGAGAAGAAAGAGGACAGAGAAAATAAGAATGATAAAGTGCAATTTTGTAGCTCTATGATGGAAAGGGCATGGGAATAAAAACATGTGGGAGCATTCCACATAGTTGTAGTTAAAAAAAAGAAGGAAAGAAGAGCAACATAAAGAAAGAATGGAGAAAGAAAGAGGAGAAAATGGTCACTATGGACCATAAATTCAATGGTAATTTGAATTATTTTATTTTATCTAAAGATGCTTTGTTTGTAGGATTTGGTAAAGACAAAGAAAGTGGTGAAAACAAGAAGGATATAGTAGTAGAATAAGAGGCATCATTTAATTATGATAATAATTATTTACATGCAAAAGACGTAGATGAAGTTATTGATGAAGTTGTAGCAATTCATAAAATGGACTTCGATAATCCTAGATTTGACAAAGTCGAGAATGACGAAGAAGAAGATAGTCTCTTGTTGAAAGAGGAGATAAGAATATTAGAAAATTATTTGAGGGAGAAATGATAGGAAAAAATGATGAAATTAAAGAGGTTGCAACTAATACATGCCTATTTGAAGGAGAAAAAGTTACAACAGTGAGCAAGGAGAAGAAAATAGAGGTGATTGTTTATTTATTGAATTTTGTCAATGTTGTTGAAATGAAGCTATTTTTTGTGATGGTGAAATGGTAAAATGGAGTGAAGAAAGAGAGATGTTAAGGTGCAGGAATTGTAACATGCCCATTGTTCTACCCAATAATTTTACTATGATTTTAAACTCAAGTAAATAAAATTATGATGCCAACACTTAGGAATACAATTTTTCTTTTCATATGTAAGAATAATATGCACATTTGAAATAAACATCATTCCAAACTTTTCCATTTAATTACAACAAAGTATTTCAAATTTCTGAAGTATTGATTTCATATTACATAATTTCATGATTACATTTTCTCTTTTCAATCTTCCATGGAAATGGATACATAAATACTTACATAGCTTCCATGAGCTCACTGGTAGTAGGTATACAAATGGTCCAGGTAGTTCCCCCTTCCAAATCTTGGTCACCAACTGATGTGGAGAAGCATCACTCAAATGATTTTCTGTCAATATTGGACTAATCACGATCCCTCACACATCTATCAAACTGATAGATGACCCTACCTTTCAACAAATAGATTGGTTTGGTAACCTCATAATAAATATTGACCTTTCCTAAGCTTCGTGTTGTGTCCTACATATCTAGATATGTCACATAGTGGATACAACCTACATATATGACATTCCTCTACCTTGTATGTAAACCTCGATCATAGTGAACCGAGAATGTAAATAGTGGAAACTTACACTACTTTGACCAAAGTATTCATCACCCAGTACTTTGAGTGGACATCATATACTTCACCCACCTTCCTAGCTCAAATTTTATTTGACCATTCATAACCTATTCATATGCTCCCCTTCATTGGATTATCCTAACCCCAAGAATAACCTATTTTACTCTTATGTTTACTATGATACTTCTACTTAAGTAATTCAAAGTAACTCTCACTTACCAATTAACCATATAGAATAAAATAATGTCACATCATTAAATGACTCTAGTACCAAAGGTATAATCCCAACTATAAAAGTCATCAATCAAGGGTTTATCTCAACATTAAATGACTCCCTTCAAAAGTATAAATTTAACAATAAATGAACTCAATTCAAAAGTATAACCTTCAAAAATAAATGACTTCAACCAAAGTATAATCTCATCAATAAATGACCTCAATCAAAGTATAACCAGATCAATAAATGACCTCAATCAAAGTATAACCAGATCAATAAATGACCTCAATCAAAGTATAATGACATCAATAAATGACTTACTCAAAAGTATGGCCTCAAAAATAAATCAAATCCAATTGAAATTATAATCAACAATCAAATGATCAATTAGATCATATAGGTTAATCCCAACTTATTGCTTCAATCAATAATCACATAGAAAACCCTATAAAATAGGTTATTCCTAACCTACGGTTTCCAACAAAAAGTAGTGTAATGATCAAGTGACCATCACAAAAGGCTCTCTTTCAATATATCACAAATATTATCATTCTTACTACATTTATATAAAATATGGAGGACAATAGCCTGAGAAGGGTTTGTGATTTTGCACCTACAAGTTCACTACTCATCATGGCTTTGGGTTTTCGGTATGTGAGTCCCCTTCTAGAATTCCATGAATAGGAATAGATTCTAATTCAAAATAAGAGAAAAACATAACTAGAAAATACATTTTATCAACCCTATTTTTATTAATGATATATCCACTAAGTTTATACCCTTACCCAAGGATCAAGATTCTCTTCCTACTTTCTAGGAGGAATAAGTAATCCATCAAGTAAAGTTTATCCATCAAGGTTTGCATAACCTTGCTACCTAACAATCTCAATTTTTTTATCATGTCATCATTCCCCCTGTATTACCAACCTTATTGTCCATGAAGGTTTACCTAGTATTTAAAGCACATTAATGTAACACAATATAGTACTTATATGCATATAACCCTCTATCAAGGTTTTTAAACAACTAGACTTATCAAACATCTTGTATACTTCTCCAAAGAAGACGATAACCAATTCATTATAGAATAACTAACTTAATTTTCAAATGAGACAAACAAAGTCATACAATCTTTACAAAAGCCTAAAATGCATAAAAGAGTAGAATTTAGCATGCCTATTTGAGGAAAGCTCCAATTGATCAAATTGGATTCCTAGCTCAGTCTTATCCTAAAATCAGCTTGCAACTTAGCAACTATCACTTCTTCCCTCCAAAATGTTATTCACTAATCCCTCACAAAAACCTCTCACAAATCCTCTCTCAAATTATCTCAAAAACTTAGAATAAACTAGCAATTCAAAAATAAGCAGTAGGTATGCAATTATATGAGTCCCTATTGAGGTAAAGATCACCTCAATTTATACACAAAGGTGGACTGAAAGCTAGAAATAGGTTATCCAAGATGACACTTCTCAATCCAAAAGGTTTGACTCAACAAGATTAAGAAAAGGTGGCAGCTATAA
Organism: Sequoiadendron giganteum; assembly: GCA_007115665.2. Classification (NCBI taxonomy): domain Eukaryota; kingdom Viridiplantae; phylum Streptophyta; class Pinopsida; order Cupressales; family Cupressaceae; genus Sequoiadendron; species Sequoiadendron giganteum. The sequence goes on from CM021109.1 coordinate 586,514,373, forward strand.
TCGTTGTACAATGAACACATACACAACCATGGTGAATGAGTCGATACTCAAAATGACAACAAGAATGATAATAAAAAATGTAAGGTAATTTCCTTCTACAAGTCAAACTACTTATCCAGCTACATTACTTGACCATTTCTACATATTTCAAAATGCTTCACATTCTAGAAATTCATATTGCAAGAAAGACTTCTAATTGATTCATAGCATTTTCAGTTGGCACCACATTATGCCATTCGTTCCTTAATACAAGGGTCATTGTTGGATATTTGACTTGGTCGATACTTTCCTATGCATGAGCATTTTCTGTTGTTTTGTTGTTGAGAAAGTCTTGACAATTACATTTACATTTTAAAATGCATTGGATACTAAGCGATATACACAATGCTGTCAATACTTAACTCAACATTGAATAATTTAAACACTTCTTGTGGTTTATGTGCTTCCTTGCTTTGTTTTACACAACACTTAAATACCTAATGCAATCTCTAATGCTTATGCATTTCCATCTACTTAAGCGTTATCCCTTTTTATATCAGTACTATACCTTTTATGCATGGTTGTGCTTTACATACTTTATGCTGCTCAATACCTTATGCACTTCTACAAGTATTTCAGTGCTATTGTTAAATGATTAATATGCATAATATATATATATATACACACACATATATATATAACAAGACAAGTTTATATATATATATTTATATTAACTTATAAAATGCATCATTCGATATTCAAATACATATACACACATTTATATATTTTTTCACATTTTGATAATAATATATCTATATATATTTCTTTATATGCATATAACATATGCTAACATATATGTATGTACGTTTCTGACATGTACTACATACACATATATTAGTATATATATAATTATATACATATATTACATATATATATCATTACTTTGATAGTTATATTTTAACACATATAATCACATTCTCATTGATCAATGTGTACACACAGAGTGTATATATATCTCATCGATCAAATGAAAACACATAAGGAATAACTCACAAATGAAAAGAGACTCAATCATATAACCCATTCAAAAAACTCATAGACAAGATCATACTTCATACCCAAACAAGACCAAATGTAACTTACTATTTCCCAAGCTATTATCTTGACTCAACCAAACTAGAAGTGTGTATGTGAAAGATCAATTTAGGTCTTATCAAAGGTTACCAGACCAAGCCCCTCTCCTAAGTGATACTTCTCCTCTCTTATGGAGGCTTGAACCTGTTCCTGCATTTAGCGTAGCACATAATAATAGTAGTCAAATGTTCACATAAAATCCACTTTCATCATAGAACATTTGTATTGACAAAGCATTCGAATGTTCACATTGTAATACATATTCTTTCATTGCATTTAATCAAAACAAAACATATTCATTCCTTTGAAATCAATAACATCTTATTGCATGTTTCAGTATGTCTTTCACCTATTAAACATATTAAAGTAATGATTTGCATTTATCAACATTTTGACTAATGAAGATAAAAGTAACTCGGTAACTAGGAAATGGGGTGTAACATACTTCCCCCCTTGTGAATCATTGTCCCTGATGATTTTAAGTCCTTAATATATATAAAGTCAAATCAAGGTTTTACCTTCAATTTTCTCATCATGTAAGAAATAGGCATATTCTATTAATAACAAAACACTCTTCCCTCAGAGCATGAACTTTTGCAATCTCGTCCATGCTGGACGTATGGGGAGATCTTGTGTTCTTCATGCATAGCTTCCCTTAAATAACTATACTTCATACACTAGTACAGAAAAAACAATATGTGTCTGAAAAAACTACTAAAAACTACTTATAAATGATTGAACATGGTCGCGTGACTAGTAGTAGTTTATTGCCAGTCATTTATAACATGACCGAATTGATGACTAAACCATTTTTGGTCATTCGGTTGATCGATTTTCTCATTAATTTAGTTGTTTGATTGATCGATTTGGTCATTGATTTATTCGTCTGATTGATTGACTTGGTCATTGATTTAGTTGTTTGATTGATCAATTTGGTCGTTGATGTAGTCGTTAATTTGATTGATTTGGTAGTGTGTTTAGTCGTTAATTTAGTCATTGATTTTTTTAAACTGGTCACTTATTTTGTCATTTTTTATTCACTGGTATATTTAGTCGTTAATTTAGTCATTGATTGATGTTAATTGGTCACTTATTTAGTCATTTTTATTCATTGATTTTTGTCCATTGGTAGTGTATTTAGTCATTAATTTTAATCATCATTTTGATCAATTTGGTAGTTTTTTTTTTGTTCACTGATTTCTATCAACTGGTAGGTATATTGATACATTGTTTATTAATTGCATAATCATTATATTTAGTCATATTTATTCACTGATTTCTGTTAGTTGATAGTATATTTAGTCAATTGGTAGCTTATTTAATTGTTTTTGTTCACTGATTTCTTCCTATAAGTGCTAGAAATGAGACAATGTTTTAATTGAGGTTTAAACATATAAAAATATGGAAAAACATAATCAATCATTCATTTTCACATAATGAAACAACTATTAAGAAGGAAAAATACATAAATTTTATTGAGAAAACATCTTCTTACAGTAAATACAAGACATAGATGTGTCTTTGCTTTGAAAAATGTACTGTTAAAAAGTGTGTTTATTAGTATTGTGACTGAGAAAACTGAGTTACAATGCCTTACTTTTTTCTTATGCAAGATATTACAATTTTGATGACAATTCTATGTTGCAACTTATTTGCAATTGCACATACATGTATGTATCACTCTTTGCAACTTTTCCTCTTCTCTACACCTCTTTATCTGCTTTGTATTTACTTCTTTGTTTGCACCCTTGTTCTCTGCATCTACTTCTTACACAACAACATATCCCCTCTTCTATAATGGACCATTTTGAATTAGCGAAACCCCCCAAAAAAGAGAGAAACATAATCAAGGGGTTTTACATTATAGGTGCAGTAAGATAGAACATTCTCTGTTCTACTCATAGAATGTACACCCAAATTATATTCTCTAGTTTTTTTGGGTTCAACTTATTCAGGCTCAATACATTCTCTGTCTGCAACTTCACTTTCCACACTCTACTGTTGCTAACCCTTCTTTTTCTCTTCTACACTTATGGCTAACACTATCATTATTTTTCAAATATTTTAGTGGCCACCATGTGAAGGTCCCTTCTTTCTCTTTCAGAAGGATAGCTCCATCTATTTTGTCTAGATAAGGAAGGGGTATGTTACTTGTGACCTGTAAAATACTTACATTTGCATCTCCTATTCCTTTTAATTTGACTCCATGTACAATAGATAGTGAGTGAATCTTCCCAATGCCTGCAACAACACCACTAAAATAGATCCAACACCTCAAATTTATCCCCTTCTTGGGGTTTATCAATAAATGTCTAAAAAACAAAAAAATAAACATTATATTGAGATATAAAACACATGTTATATTATTTTTGATAACTGTATGTAATGTCTTATGTCTTGGAACAAATCAATTTTTGTATGTGCTTTAATAAAACACTCTATTACAACTAAGCTCTAAGCTTCCATATGTAAGTTATATGTTCTCCCTTATTTCCATAATCTATGTATACTAGATAATTACACTTCACTACTATTCTAACCAATTGTTATCAAATAGGTAATGATTACCTTTATTTACATAATAAAACAACCATTACTTACTTGAATAATACTTACTTGCATGTGGTTTCATAGCACTCACCTCGAGTTCAACATGACTACCACTATGAATATCATGTGCATGCTCGTCGAGTTCAAAATGACTACCACTATGAATATCATATGCATGCTCGTCGATTTCATTATCATAATCTGCACTATTAACATCATTGCAGACATGAAGTTGTACAACTTTGCAGAGAGTTCTATTGACAAGGCCTTTTTCTTTTTTTCTTGCTTTCATATAACTGCTCTGCATCATGTGGTTTAATCATCATGCAAAAATTAATATAAGTCAAGTAAAGAATGAAAAATCTATAATTTTTTATCCAAAATAACATTTTAAGCATGAAGAATGATAAAACATTGGGACATATTAACTTACAACTTAAAGAATGTAAAAGCTATAAATTTTTGTCCAAAAGAAGAATGAAAAAACATTGGGACAAATCAACTTACAACTTAAAGAATGAAAAAGCTATAATTTTTTTGTCCAAAAGAACATTTTAAGCATGAAGAATGAAAAAAATTTGGGGAAAATAATTGACAACTACAATATTAATTACCTCAACTTCAGGACAACTAAGATGATTGTGCTACACATTCTTGTCCACTTCATCACTATCAATATTGACAGCTCTATTGACATCATGAAAGCATTTTCTTTCATGTTGCTTTAAAAAATTGCTTTGCATGTGGTTTAACCATCATGTAAAAAATATACAAAACATTCAATAGTCGAGTAAAGAATGCAAGCTATAAATTTTTCCAAAAGAACATTTTTTGGATCACTCCAACAATAAAGAAACTAGGTTGGATTCTCCTACTCTCAAATCTCAATAATTGACATATTAAGAGGAATTTGTATATAGAATTTCCAAATAACAAGAAATGAGATCAATAGAGCCTCTTACCTCATATGAATCCATGGATTTATGCTCATTCCATGCAGAAACTACAGGGTGAATGGAGTCAACCAACTATGAAACTTGTTGACTGAGACCGAATATGCAACTCATTACCTTTTGTAACCCTAGTTCATCTGAGTTGACATGATCTACAGAGGCTCCTACTAGGCATTGAATAGATGGCTATAAAATATTTATTGACAAACTAGATTTCCACTTCATCCTACTCTTAGATTTACTAGCATCTAGTGCTGCCATATAATTGACAATATCTTCTGCACATGCTTCTCTATTACTGTTTTCCACCTAAAATACAATGTCAATTTCAACATATAGTCAGTTCAGTAAAAAATCAAAATAAATAACACAATGTAAATTGAACCAAAAAGCCATACACTTACTGCAAATTTATCCTTTTTGGCATGCAACCTGCCTCGGTCAAATGTATATCCATCCCTCACATTATCTCTTGCTCTCTTGCCTTTGTTACTCTTTGCCAAATATTATTTGGAATGCATACTTTCTCTCAATGCCTCCCACTCTTTGGGTGATAGAGTGGAGTCTAACCTCTCTTTTCCCTCCATGATTGTTTTTCTGCAACTATATCTATAATTTTTCATCAAAATTCTCATCCTTTGCTTGTAATATTTTCTAGAGATTCATCCACCAAGCATCTCAAAAGAATTTTCCATTTTTTGTATAACATTTTCCACAGCTCATGGATCTTGCTTTGCAAAACTTGTTTTCAAATACCCAAATGGGTCGTACATCCTACACCCAACTCGGTGGATCACTTTTCAGCATTTGGCCCAATGGGCTCACCATCTCTTGATACCTCAAGCAAGAATGGATTCTTTCCTTCTAATTTTCTTTCTTTTGTATTCCTCTTTGTAGATCTGCACAAATCTTGACTCAATCTTTGTCTTTTGACATAAACATCCACATATTCTATTAAATTACTACTACTAGTATTTCTGGTTGGTCCACTAGTTCCATCAAAAGTTCTAGATGCAATAGTTGCACTCTAAGGCATAACATATGCAAGCGGTCTCTCTTCATGACTTTCATTAACTAGAACTTCATGTTCCTTGGACACATTAGGTGTGGCATGAGTAGGTAGATCAGTACCAGTCTCCACATATTTCACATCAAGCACATCCCTTAATGTTGAATAAAGCATATGCAGACCTATTTTCTGTTGTCCTTATGTTTTTCAATAATCTCTCTTAGACTTAGTTCTAAGAGATCATTAGAACGTTGTACATCACCATGTGCTATATCAAGCTGCACATCACCATGTGCTATATCAGGATGCACATCACCATGTGCTATACCAAACTGCACATCATCACAACTATTGTTTTCACCAACTGCATTTGTTGAATCACAAATGTGTCGGCTTCTACGAGATGGAAACATTATATATTTTATTTCCTTTTGTTTTTTCTCCGCATTTCCTTTCCACTCTTTTTCTTGTCTATAAAACAAAACAAAAATCATATTATGTCTTACTTGCCTATAAATTTCATTAAACACTATTAAACAAATAATATACTACTTACTAGATTTACAACTTGCCTGTTTGGAAAACCATGACACGATAAATATTCATTATTCTTGGCCACTTTTTCTATATGAAAGCACTCATAATTTGTCACTAGAATTTCAACATTATGATCACTATAATCTAATTTGTGCCTTACAGTCCTTTTCCTCATTTCCTAAAGTCCAAATAAACAATAATGTATAAATGAACAACTTGAATCAGTAAAAAATTATTGAGTTCATAAGTTGATAATTGTTGACTTTCCAATCTGCTGATAACTGCAAATGGAAACTTAAAATATAATTTAGTTTATAGATTAAAAACAATTTTCAATCAAAAACCAAGAAGGTGTTTACAATTACAGGTATTAGACAAATTTTCCTTAGGGATATATTCACAAGAAAAGAACTCATAAAAACATAACACAAGCAGGATGAAGGAAAAACATAATCTAGTTCATCATGAGGTGTGTTAGAACCTTAAAGTTTTGTGTAGTGATGTAGGAGCATCCATGGCTCAGTGCCATACTATGTCAACTTGAAGGTGCCATTTTTGAATTTTTGCAATTTTGATGTGTTGGTTTTCATGTTTGATGATGAAATTCATATTTTGTGATGTGGGAAAATTTGAATTTGAGCTTGATTTCAATTTGGGTCAAATTGGTGAAAGGAGATCATGGAGAATATGTTTTAAAGATGAAAAAGTAGAAAAAAAAATTAAAGGCATGGGTTTTTTGGGAGACATTAAAACCATTTGTAACTCCCATTTTGAATTTTTACAGCTCCTAAAAAATAGGAACCTAGGAGGTGGGCGCCCAGGTCAAGGAATCTGATTTTTGTTGGAAAATGTGCCTCAAACTTATTGACATGAAACTCTTGAAAGAGAAAAATTGGTGAGACTCTTGGAATGTCTTGCCGACAAGCAGCTTAGTTCCGAAGGCTTGAAATGATCATGTCAATATGAATAATGGTTGGTCTTGCTAATGAGATCCATTGGTATGACCTAAATGGTTAGCACAAGTTCTCTATCTCTCGATGAAGGTAGGAGTCTTATTGATAGGAGATGATTGGTGAGAGTCTTGCCGACGGTACTCCATCGGGGTAACTTTGGTCTTCGGTAAGACCTATGAATATCCGACCGATAGTAGAAGTCCGAGTGATGGGATATGGTTGGCGTGAGTCTTGCCGATGGTTCTTCATTGGTGTGAAACATGACTTCGGCCTAGCCTTAAGATCTTTGTTTGATGGTTGAAGTATGGCCGATGGATGGCATCAGAGTAACTGGGGTCTTCGGCCTAGCTTTGGGTGATTGTCCCAATTGTATTGGCCTGCCCGATGGAATTGATCGGGGTAAGTCTCCCTGATGAGATCAACAAGCAAGAACTTCATTGGTATGCCATGAAATATCAGAGGAACTTTGGAGAACTTCCTCCGAGGCAGGATCTTAGCTTGATGGTATTTTGGTCAGTGATACTTCACCGTGTCAGACCGATAGAGTGATGGAAGACTGTGTAGTGTGCGATTGTCAAATGAGAAGTTTGGCATTGGTGAGACAGAGACTGGTGTCTCACCAATACATGATACAGTTGGAGAATTTTGACCAAACGACTGTCCTACGTGGTTTTATTTGAACCAATGAGAGAAGAAAAATGTAAGCCATTTGCAGTTGGACTGTTGAGATCATTCACTTGTGGGAAGATCAACAGATCATTTGTGAACTGTGAACAAAATGAAACTCTTTGTAATGGTCGAAGGTTGAATAGTTCGAATGGTGGTAGAGTTGCTTGATTGGAACAAGGTTGATCATTGTGTGAATTTCATTGTATGCTTTTGGAGAGCATTGTAATAATGATGTTCTATTGTACAAGGTTGATCAAGGAAATGTTGTTGTTGTAAAATTGACATCTGAAAAGGAGAGTTTGTAACTTGTATGTAATCCAATTACTGTAATACAAGTGATTTTTTTTTGGTGTGGTGGGTTTTTCTCCCGTAAGGGTTTTCCCATGTAAATCTGGTGTCCAATTGTGTATGTGTTTATTTCTCTCTCTTTTTATTCCTTTCATGTGCATCATAATGAACTGTAATTGCAAAATTTAAAGACATATTTGCATTCTTCTCTGAGTTTTGACATTAGGAGAGTTTCTTCCACACCTTAAATTTTCCTAACAAGTGGTATCAAAGCTTGGCCAGTTGTGTTATCCTTGTGGGTAGGTTGGGTTATTGTGTCAATTTTGTTAAGTGGGAGTCTTGTAGAAGTCTAGTAATTGAAATTACAGATTGTGATGGCAATGGAAAGTAGATTAGGAAATATTGAAATTGAGATATTCAATGGCAGAAATTTTGAGTTGTGGAAACTCAAAATGGAAGATCTATTGGTTGATCGTGATCTTTGGGTTACTGTGTCTAGAAAAAAACCTTTTGGCATGAAGCAAGAAGAATGGGAACTGGTAGATCAAAAAGAAAAAGGGTTGATAAGACTTTGTTTAGTAGACTCTATTCTTTTGAACGTTCATGAAGAGAAGATCACAACCTCTTTATGGAAGAAACTTGGTGACATTTATCAGGGCAAGTCCTTGGTGAATAAGTTGTTCTTAAGGAAGATGTTGTACTCTTTTAAAATGCAGGAAGGAGCATCTTTTTTTGATCATTTAAATAATTTTAATATGTTGATTGCTCAGTTAGCATTTGTGGGTGTGAACAAAGATCGTTGTATGCTATTGTTATGTTCTTTGTCGGATTCTTGGGATCTCTTGGTGATGGAAATTGGGAGTACAACATCCCATTTTAAGATGGAAGATTTTGTTGCTTCTTTGTTATCAGAAGAGATGAGAAGGAAATCTTCTGAGATGGCAAAGGAGGCTCTTGTTGTTTGAGGCAGATCGAAATAAAAAGGAAAGAAGGATAAGAGGTCCAAATCAAAATATGGAGATCAAAGTCTCTTGGCAAGAAGTTCAAGGTGAAGTGTTGGAATTATGGGCAACTTGGTCATGTCTGAAAGGATTGCAAAGAGGATAAAAAGAATAAGAAGAAGAACTCTTCTAATAATGATTCTTCTTAGAGTGATGCAGATGCCTTCATTGTAGCCTTGACAATTTGGGCATCAGATGATGTCTAGCTGATTGATTCTGGAGCATATTTCCACATGAAATCTCATAGAGATTGGTTCTCAAAGTATGAAAAATACAATGGTGGAAAGGTATATTTTGCAAGCGATTCATCTCTGGAAATAGTTGGGCATGGAAGAGTCAAAATTCAATTCCCTGTTGGAAGAGTCAAGGGAGTCAATGATGTAATGCATATACTAGGTTTGGCTCAAAATTTACTTTCTGTTAGTAAGTTGAATGATATTGGAGTGAAAGTCTCATTCTCTGACAATGACTGCAAAATGACTAGAGGGTCAATGGTTCTGGCTAGGGGTGCTCGAATTGGTACTCTATACAAGCTGGACACACTTGTTGTTCAATGAAATAGTGTCTCTACAAATTCACAAAAGGCTGTTCGTAAAGAGAAGGAAAATGTTCCTGATAGTGCAAACTCTATGGAAGTTAAAATTCCAGCAAAAAAGACTATGCTATGGCATCATAGGCTTGGCCACATTGGAGAAAAAGGTTTAAAAACTTTGAAAAATAAAAACCTGGTTGAAGGGCTTGATGACTGTAACCTTGAATTCAAATTTTGTGAACGTTGTATATATGACAAACAACACGGTGTTTCATTTTACTCCAATCCTCATAAATCTTTTGGTATACTTGATAACATTCATTCTAATGTGTTTGGTCTAGTGAATGTTCCTTCATTATCAAAATCTAAATATTATGTTTCTTTTGTTGATGACTATTCAAGAAGGGCATTTGTGTATTTTAAAAAAAAGGTAAATTAGAAGTGTTTAGTCATTTTAAGGAATTTAAAAACCTTATGGAAAATCAGATTGGAAGAAAAATAAAGTGTTTAAGGACTGACAATGGCGGTTTTTTTTTTTTTCTGATGAGTTCAAAAGGTACTGCAAAGATCATGGAATTAAAAGACATAAAACTACACCCTACACTCCACATCAAAATTGAGTTATTGAAAGTTTCAATAGGATGGTGATGGAAAGGGAAAGAAGTATGTTGAGAAGTGCTGGCTTGGAGGAGAAATTCTGGGCTGAGGCAGTTGTAACATGTTACTTAGTAAATTGTTCTGCTAACTCTTCTCTTGTTGATAAAACACCTTTGGAAGCATGGTCTGGAAATAAGCCCTCTCTAAAATATATTCGAGTATTTGGCTGTGAAGCATATGCATATGTGTCAAATGAAAAAACATCTAAATTGGACAATAAGGTTGTTAAATGTATTTTATTGGCTATAGTGTTGGCATAAAAGGATACAAGCTTTGGAATCTTGAGACTGAGAAGGTCTTGTACAATAGAAGTGTTATTTTTTGTGACCTAAAGCCTTCTACTTTGGATCTGCAGTCAGAGACAAAATCAGAAAACAAAGAGGATGTAGTTGAAATTCCTCCCACACTAGATAAAGAGGAATTCAAAATTCAAAATGTACCTGAATATGAGGAGAGCTCAAGCAGCTATGAAAGTTCTGAGAAAGATGATGAACAATGTCCTCAGCCTCAACCTGTGAGGAGGTCTATACGTGAAAGGCGACAACCGGATAGGTATGGATTCTCTATGTTGGATTCTAGTTGTGCCTATGCTTTGATTACTAACATTGATGAGCCTAGGACTGTAAAAGAGGCGACTGAAATGTCTGATTTAGATTCATGGTTGGAAGCCATGAATGAATAAATGACATCATTAAAGAAAAATGATACCTAGGATCTGGTTCCATTGCCTGGAGGTAGAAAGCCTGTGGACTGCAAATGGGTATTTAAAAAGAAAATTGGTCTAGATGGTTGTGTTGAAAAGTATAAAGTGAGGTTGGTTGTAAAGGGATATTCTCAGGTAGAGGGAATTGATTATGGAGAAAATTTTTCTCCAGTAGCAAAGCTGACATCTATTAGATTTCTTTTGTCACTTGTAGTAACATATGACTGGGAGATTGAGCAGATGGATGTGACGTCAAAATTTCTTCATGGTGATCTTGAAGAAGAAATTTATATGTCCTAGCTAGAGCACTTTGTGAAGAAAGGTAAAGAAAATCTGGTTTGCAAGTTGAAAAAATCTTTGTATGGATTAAAACAGTCTCCTAGAATGTGGTACCAGAAGTTTGACACATTTATTTTGTCTTTGGGATTTGTAATATTGAAATTTGATCATTGTGTGTATTACAAAGATGAGAATGATCATATTTTAATTATTTCCATGTATGTGGATGATATGTTATTCATTGGGAATAGTAAGTTTATGATTTTTGATCTAAAATCTCAGTTGTCTGCAAAATTCAAAATGAAAGATTTGGGTGCAACAAGGTATATTCTGGGGATGGAAATAACTAGGGACATAAAGAGTAGAAAAATTTGGCTCAACCAGAGTAGGTATATTATCACTATTCTGGAGAGGTTTGGCATGACTGATTGCAAGTAGCTAGTTGTTCCAGTTTTGTAGGGAATGAAGCTATCTGTTGAAGATTGTCCAAAATATCCTACTGAGATGGAAGACATGACCAGGGTGCCTTATGCAAGTGTAGTTGGCAATTTAATGTATGCAATGGTCTGTATAAGGCCAGACATTGCCTAAGTAGTGGGAGTACTTAGTCATTTTATGGAAAATCTAGGAAGGCCGCATTGGGATGCTGTGAAAAGAGTGTTTAGATATCTGAAGGGCACTTCAGAATATGCTTTGTGTTACCATGGAAATTTGGTTGGATCACATAGGACTCTCAACATTTATGGGTATGTGGATTCTGATTGGGTAGGGGATATTAACAACAGCAGATCCACCAGTGGATATATTTTCATGGTGAATGGTGGTGCAGTTAGTTGGATGAGTAAGCGACAGGTTGTAGTTGCTTTGTCCACTACGAAGGAAAAATACATGGAAGCTACACACGCCTGTAAAGAAGCAATCTAGTTAAAATGTTTTTGTTCTAACATTGGGTTTGATGCAAGGCAGATTACAATTTACTGTGGCAGTCAGAGTGCTATTTGTCTGGCAAAAAATCCTACTTTCCATGCAAGGATGAAACATATTGATGTGCAATATCACTTTGTACGAAATATGGTGGAAGATGGAAAGGTTTGTTTAGAAAAAGTGGATACTCTGGAAAATGTTGTAGATGTAGTGTCAAAACTAGTGAGCACAAACAAGTACAGGCGGTGTCCAATTTTGATGGGCCTTGGTGCTCATGAATCTTAGTAGTTTTTGGATGCTCTGGAGGTGTCAGTAAGATCTTCGTCAAGTGGGAGATTGTTGGAAAATGTACCTCAAACTTACTAACATGAAACTCTTGAAAGAGAAAAATCGACGAGACTCTTGGAATGTCTTGCCGACAAGAAGCTTGGTTCTGAAGGTTTGAAATGATCATGTCAGTATGACTAATGGTCGGTCTTGTTGAAAGGATCCATCGGTATGATCTGAATGGTTGGTGCAAGCTATCAATCTCTCGACGAAGGTAGTAGTTTGACCGATAGGTGATGATCGGCGTGAGTCTTGCCGATGGTTCTTCATCAGTGTGAAACATGACTTTGGCCCAGTCTTAAGATCTTTGTCCGATGGTTGAAGTCTAGCCAATGGATTGGGATCAACGTAAGTCCTGTTGATGGATGGCATTGGAGTAACTTGGGTCTTTGGCATAGCTTTGGGTGATCGTCCTGACTGTATTGGTCTGCCTAATGGAATCAACCGGGGTAAGTCTTCCCGATGAGATCGACAAGCAAGAACTTCATCGGTATGACATGAAATATTGGAGGAGCTTTGGAGATCTTCCTCTGAGGCAGGATCTTAACTCGATGGTCTTTTGGTTAGTGAGACTTCACCATGTTAGATCAATAGAGCGATGGAAGATTATGTAGTGTGCGATTGTCAAATGAGCAGTTTGGCATTAGTGAGACACAGACTGGTGTCTCATTGATATGCAATATAGTTGGAGAATTTTGATTGAATGACTATCCTATGTGGTTTGCTTTGAACCAATGAGAGAAGCAAAATGTAAACCATTTGTAGTTGGATTGTTGAGACCGTTTGTGAATTGTGAACAAAATGGAACTCTCTGTAATGGTCGAATGTTGAACAGTTTGAATGGTGGTAGAGTTGTTCGATTGGAACAAGGATTGATCAGTGTGTGAATTTCATTGTATGCTTTTGGAGAGTATTGTAACAATGATGTTCTATTGTACAAGGTTGATCAGGGAAATGTTGTTGCTATAAAATTGACATTTGAAAAGGAGAGTCTGTAACTTATATGTAATCCTATTACTGTAATACAAGTGATTTTTCTTTGGTGTGGTAGGTTTTTCTCCCATAAGGGTTTTCCCACGTAAATATGGTGTCCAATTGTGTATGTGTTTATTTCTCTATTTTTTTATTCCTTTCATGTGCATCATAATGAACTGTAACTACAAAATTTAAAGACATATCTACATTCTTCTCTGAGTTTTGACATTAGGAGAGTTTCTTCCGCACCTTAAATTTTCCTAACACTTTTTGCTTTATTTGAGAAAACATGAGAGCCATTTTAAAGCCCATATTGTATTTTGACTAAGTTTGGAGGGTTAAAATATATATTTTAATTAAGGCTTGAATATTAAATTATATTTTATTTTCCCTTCTTGGAGGCGGGGCGTTGATTTTCTTGAGTTTGGAATGAAAGCAAAATGACAATGAAATGCATTTGTAATTACATTCCAGGAAAGCATGGGGAGATAAAATTGAATTTCATTCATTTTGAAGATGGTTTTTTCAAAGAGGAAAAACACAAGAAGATAAGAATGAAGTTTCTTACCTTTAGATGGTGATTCCATTGTTGGATTGACAGATTTGAGAGTGGTCATAGAGGAAAAATCAACACAGATTGAGTAGATTGTGAAGACATTGATTGTGAAATCTAGGTTTGAAGCTACAGGTGCTAGAGAAGAGATTGATTCCAGGCTTTGATTTTCTGCTGCAAATCAGATTGTAGATATTTTCTAGGGGATTCATATGGCTTGTTATAGCCTTTACCTTTGATTGGAGTGTAATAGCTTGATTTTCCCATTTAATAATACAAAAATTTGCTAGTTGCACACTGCAACCAGGGCTTGAAATTGTGTTTCTTTCTCTTTGTGTGTGTGTGTGGATGAATATTATTTATGATATTTTTAATTTTATTTGTAGAAAATTCATTTAAATTAAATAGCTCATACATTAGTGGTACCAGAGCAGTAAGATCTTGAGTGTGTAACAAACTACCGAAGAGAGGTAGTTGCACCAGGACTGTGTTGTGGGTGCTGAAAAAATGGATTAGAGAGGAGCCCATCATGGTAGAGGTAGAGGTAGAGGATGAGTAGATAATTTTGTTAGAAATGATGAATTTGGAGCCTTGAGAAGGAAGGTTGAAACTTTGCAAAATGACATAAGGAGAGGATTTGGAAGAATGAGAGACCCAAGAAGTGAAGATGATGAATATGAAGATGAAAGTATCGAGAATGCTAGTTTAGATACTAAACAAAGAGAAGAAATTGCAGTAGTTGCAAATGACCCACTACTAAAAGCTTTAACAAAAATGGGAAAGAGACCGAAAATGGAGGTGCCTACATTCAATGGTAGTTTAAACCTAGAAGAATTGATAGATTGGCTTAATGAATTGGAAGAGAATTTTGGATTTGAAGAGATAGAGGATCCTAATAAAGTGATATTTTCCAAGACAAGGCTGAAAGGACATGCCTCAATATGGTGGAGAGAGGTCCAATTAGAAAGGGGAAGAAGAGGCAAAGACAAGATTACCAAATGGGATAAAATGGTGGAGAATTAGAAAAGGCAATTCATTCCTATTGATTATGAGTTGGACTTGCTCAAGAGGATGCAAGCTTTGAAGAAAAAGAAAAAATATTGTTAAAGAATACACTGAAGAATTCCATAGAATTCTCATAAGGACTGGACATTTAGAGTAAACTAAGGAAAAGGTTGCAAGATACATAAATGGGCTGAGACAAAGCATTCAAGAAGAGATGACACTAGTCAGAGTTGTGACAATGGAGGATTCTTATCAAATAGAATTGAAGATAGAAGGATGAAAAAGAGGTTTGAGAATAAACACAAGGGAAAGGATAAAGCTTATGTGCAACAAAGGGAGGATGAGCAGCAAATTAGAGAAATTAAGGACAACAAGGATGAAATATGTGAAAGCTCAAACAAGTCATGTGATCAAAATTTTAGAGGAAGAGGAAGATCTGGTGGCGGTTTTGGAAGAGGAAATTACAAAATAACTTGTGTTAGATGTGGGGAAGAAGGGCAGAGGGCCTATGATTGTCCTCATGAAGAGGAAAGACCAAGAAGAAGGACTGAAAATCAGAATAGGGCAACAAACATAAATGGAGAAGATGCTAAGTCTTCACAGTCAGAGGAGGCAAAGGATGGAGAAGCACTTGCTTCAAGAAGAGTTCTGATGAACAAAGGAAAAGAACCAGACCAAAGGAAGAGCTTGTTCAAAACCAAATGTAAGTTTGAAGGTAAATTTTTTAATATTATTATTAATGGTAGAAGCACAAATAATTTAGTTTATGAAGAAATGGTAAATAAATTAAAGTTGGAAAGTGTATCAACATGAATTTGCACCCCTAACGCAAATTCCCTTTTAGCCCTTTACACTTTAGAAAATTAAATCTGAAGGCAAAATTCCACATAAGCCTGCTGCCTTCATTCCACTTGGTGCCTGTTTTGAGCATCGATAGAGGCGTTTTTGTTTGGGATGCCCGCATGGCACACATATGTCTACATGATGTGCTAACGTCCCTAACAAATTCTCATGTCTGTAGCCTGCAAAGGCATGATGATTCCCATTAGAAGTCAACTTGTAATTCCCTCTTCGGTTGACTGACCCGAATATGGCCGTTTTCTTCACTCTTTCCTTCATATTCACTCATTCTCATTCCATTTCATGGTTGGTGGATCTCTTCACATCCTTTCTACATCTCCTACCATATCCTCACAAGCTCCAAGCAACTTTATCACTCAACACTTTACACTTCACAGCAACAACATCAATACTCCATAACTTCAGTAGAGCAAGTGTGGAATGAAACACCACGACAATAGAGGCTTGAGTTCCTCTCATTTTCTCCTCCACAAGCCTTGAGAGATTTGGATGGAGGTAGTAATATTTCACTCCTCTATTATTTGGTTGAGTAGCATAACACTGTTTTGTAGTGCTTTTGTGTTTACTTCATTTCTACATTTCTCTTTATCTATCTGGTTGTTCGTGGAGGTGGGAACACTAAAATGGGGGTTTGACTGAGGAAAACCCCTATACATCCCCAACATTCTCTATCTCTCTCTCTCTCTCCCTCTCTCTCTCTTGTGTGTAGGTATTGAAGACACTCACGAGCTGGAGGCTTCATCATTTGCACGGTTGGAAGCATTTCCTTTCCCTTCTTCTCCTTGTATTTATCTTTTCTATTTCAGTCTATTTCCTTTATCACTTTCTAGAAGTTCTTAGAAATCAACTTACGAGTAGCCCCTTTGCTATTTTCTATGAAAAAATCGCTCTCTTGTCTGTACGAGATGCCAATGCACCTCGAGGACTCCAACGTGCTGCATTGTCGTCTGCATTCTGCATTGATGTCCTTTGGCTGAGAACTTGACAGTTTGTCCAGAGAATCTCTATGACCTACCCTTTCTGGTTCTAGAACTCTCGTCGCTATCCTTTGAGATAGTTTAGGGCAGTTCACCCCATGAGGATCTTTGATTGAAGAGAACTCATGAGTAGTGAATCCCCCTTCTCTTACATTTTGGTGAACGCGACGTGAAGAACAATGTTCTTTGAAAAGCTAGGTATTTATTTACCCCTACTTGGCGGGGTCATAACTTTTGACTCGGTGCTCAGAATTCAGAACCATTTGCACCATTGGAAAGGTCTTCTAGAGAACTAGATTAGTACCTAAAATACTAGTACCTTCAAAACTTAAATTTTAGGGACTGACGCAAGTTCCAAACCCAAATTCTACTCCAAAGACCTCCGAAAATGCAAATTACTAAAACATAGAAAATACCTAAAAAAAATCGTAATGAATTTAATATCTTCTTTTATTAGTTCTGTATCTAATTTTTTTCAAAATTTTAATGATGTTCCATTTCATGCATGTGATGGTGACTTGGATTTACCCATGTCACTTTGTATCTTTGATCCTTCTCATGAGAGTCCTCTTGCTTCAGAGGATATCTTGTTGCAAGAAGATGAAATCATTGATACCTTTCTTAATATTACTCTACCTTCTATTCATTCCAATGCACTCTCTTCTAGAGATGATGCATTTATGAATGATGAATTTAATACTCATTCCAATGCACTCTCTTCTAGAGATGATGCATTTGTGAATGATGAATCTCCTACTCATTCCAATGCACTCTCTTCTAGGAACGTTGCATTTGTGGATGATGAATTCCTTGTCTATTCTAATGCACTCTCCTATAGAGAGGATGCATTAGCGAATCTCGAATCTCCTTCCATATTTGATTCTATCTAGTTTGATGTTGAGAATATGTCTTCGAATAATTGTTTGACTAGTTGTGATGATTATGTAAATGTATTCTATGTCTCTGTTGCCCCTCAAAGGCCTAAGAGACCAATCATTTACCTAACTCTAGCCAGTCCTTCTCTGGAAAGGGTTTGTTCTATTGATGACGTTCCATTTGATAGTGATTCCCTTGATCTTTCCAAGGATCCCTCTTATAGAGCGGTATCTCATACCTATGATACTAGAATGAATAAACAACTAAGCCTTCCTCAAGCACCTAAACCTATGACAAAAGCACCCAGTGATTAAGATCTTTTCGAGAAACCTTAGGATGCTTTGACTAAGATCTCACTATGGGACTTGCTTTAGTTTGCTATGGTTTACCAAGGTATGATTCAAGAAGCCTTGCAAAGGGTCCTCTTGCCTTCTTCCACTAGGCTAGTAGATGCTGATGCGTTGATAGGTTATATTCGTGCAGACTCACTGAATATTACGTTCTATCCGTAGGAGTGCCTACCTCCGGAAGTACAAAAGCAAGCAGATTCTCTAATGATTATAGTTAATATTAATAAGATTGGCATTAGATGTACTCTCATTGACACTGGTTTAGTGCTCAATGTATGTAGCATTGATCTATTGCCTTAGATTAATATTGATCCAGTTTCTTCCATTGACATTCGTGGGTTCGATAATGTCAGTCGACAAGCCCTAGGCATGATAGTCTTGCCTTTAAGTTTGGGACCCGTTACTATACCTACCCTTGTATATTTTATGTCAAAGAAGTTACCTTATAAACTTCTTCTTGGTAGACTGTGGATTCATGCTATGGGTGCAGTCCTGTCTACCTTGTATAAATCAATTAAGTTCAATTGCAATAATTGAGTACTCACAGTTAACGCTAGCCCTGACGCTATGCACTTATGTGAAATGGGAGCTGCTGGTCAAGCTTCGGTTGTGCCTACTCTTATTCCTTTGGTATCTTTTGATGTTTCGATGTTTACTCCAATAGTACCTACTACAAAGGATACTCTTGAGATGGATGTCCCTAGAGAAGATCCTTCTGAAGCAAGAAATTCTAGGTCCTCTTCTCAAGAGGATGCATGCCTTGGTGATGATTGGGGTCCTTCAGACTTTACAGATTCCTTCATTCTAGAATATAAAGTTGACCTGATCCGCTTAGACCTTCCGACAACATCATTCACATCTTCTATCAAATATGATCAGTCTTTTGCATCACGAGATAATGAGAATGTGAATTGTAATGTTCTTAGTGTTGATCCTCTTTCTGAGGAGGACGATTATGGCTCTGCTAAAGAGGATAATGATGAAAGTCCTACCAAGAAGGATGACGACGATATCATAGAAGAGTATGTTCCCCCTTGTTGGAATAATGCTCTCTATGAAGATCCTTCTTCTTCTCATGACTTACAAACACGTTATGGCCTCAACTTTAGGCTCATCTCTAAGTATGGATATGAGCATAAAGGTTGTGGGCGTAGTGAACAAGACATTCAAGTCCATATAGAATTTGTGTCTCGTAAGTGTAACTTGGGGCTTGGTTTCTTGAATGAAAAATCTAAGCAGAAACCATGGTTGAATGTTGACATGATGTCCACTCAACCTCGTTCTCACAGATTGGTCCCTCCTCCCTTGTCTTCGATCTTCGTATCTTCTTCTTGTGAGTAGTCAAACTTTTCTCCACAAGAGCAAGAGAATATTCTGTCGTGGCTTCTAAAAGCCTGCTTAATTACTCTTCCTTATCCTACACATAAGAAGTCTCATAAACATGATAAAGCAAAAAATTATTTTTGTGCATACCATCGAGTGCCTAGCCATTCCACTAGCGAATGTAAGGCCTTGAAGGAAAAAATACAACTTCATGATTCAGGTGCCTACTGATGCACCTGCCTTTTCATCGCATGACAAGTGGTATCAAGGTTTACCTTTATCCTTCATGCTTAATTTATCTTGCATGGTTCTCTTCCCGTGTATGTTGGGGGCAGTGATAACGTATCCTGGAGATGCGTGTCCTTCTTAAGGACCCCCTCTCTCTCTATGTCTTGTGAATGTAACATCCCTTGAGTGGACCTTCTTCCTTTTGAAGGGTTCTCGAGGAACCTCTTTGAATGATTGTATCTCAAATGAAATATGTGGCATCTAGCTTGGGGGCATCCTGATTAGACCATTCTTACTTCTTTGAGTCTAGTCTGGGGGCAGCCCGATTAGACCTACTTCACATCCTTATGTCTAGCTTGGGGGAAACCTAACTAGACTTCTCTTTTCAAATAGTGTGTCCCTTGAGTGGACCCTCCTTCCTTTTGAAGGGTTCCTGAGTGACCCCTTTGAAAGCCTTATAACTTAGCAATGGTCTGTGTGATTGTTTGTTCACTGACTTGCGAGACGGCTTCCTGACATGTTCTATCTACGGGTAAATATTTCACCATCTCTAACTCTATAGAGTCCCCTTTGCTCAGTCTCCTTCATGTGAGAGTTCTTGGAGGATACCTTTCTTGTAGGTCTATGGGTCTGTGAGGTACTTTCCTGGTTTCCTTCATGTGAGAGTTCTTAGAGGATACCTTCCCTACAAGTTTGCAAGTCTGTAAGGCACTTTCTTGGTTTCCTTCATGTGAGTGTTCTTGGAGGATACCTTCCTTACAGGTTTGCGGGTCTATAAGGCACTTTCTTGGTTTCCTTCATGTGAGAGTTCTTGGAGGATACCTCCTCATAGGTCTGCGGGTCTATAAGGGGCTTTCTTGGTTTCCTTCATGTGAGAGTTCTTGGAGGATACCTTCCTTGTAGGTCTGTGGGTCTGTAAGGCACTTTCTTTCTTTAGCTTCATAGCTCCACAGAGTAATGAATTCCTTTTATTGTCCTGCACTCTCAGGTTCGACAAATCACGATCAACATCCTCGACAGTTCAGGTATACATCTCTTACTCTATTACTTCTTTACTACTCTACTTTACCAGAGCACTCATCAATACTCGTGCTTGCTAAAGTGGGGGAAAAATGTATCAACATGAATTTGTACCCCTAACGCAAATTCCATTTTAGCTCCTTACACTTTAGAAAACCAAATCCGAAAGAGAAATTCCACATAACCTCGTTGCCTTCATTCCACTTAGCGCCTATTTTGAGTGTCGGTAGAGGCGTTTCTATTTGGGACACCCGCGCAGTGCACATAAATCTGCAGGACATGCTAACATCCCTAACAAATTCTCACATATGGAGCCTACAAAGGTGTTACAATTCCCATTGGGAGTCGACTTGTAATGCCCGGTTCAGCCGATCGACCCGAATATGGTCGTTTTCTTCACTCTTTCCTTCATATCCACTCATTCTTATTCCATTTCACTTATGGTGGATCTCTTCAAATCCTTTCTACATCCCCTACCATCTCCCCACAAGATCCAAGTAGCTTTATCACTCAACACTTTAGACTTCACAACAACAACATCAACACTCCATCACTTCAGTAGAGCAAGTGTGGAACAAAACACCACGAAAAGAGAGGCTTGAGTTCCTCTCATTTTCTCCTCCACAAGCCTTGAGCGCTTTGGATGGAGGTGGTAAGATTTCACTCCTCTCCTGTATTATTTGGTTGAGTAGCATGACACTATTTTGTAGTGCTTTTGTGTTTACTTCATTTCTACATTTCTCTCTATCTATATGGTTGTCTGTGGAGGTGGGAACACCAAAACGGGGTTTTTACTGAGGCAAACCCCTATACATTCCCAAAATTTTCTCTCTCTCACTCTCTCTCTCTCTCTTGTGTACAGGTATTAAAGATATTCATGAGCTTGAGGCTTCATCATTCACACAGTTGTAAGAATTTCCTTTCCCTTCTTCTCCTTGTCTTTATCTTTTCTATTTCAGTCTATTTCCTTTATCACATTCTGTTTCTTTATCACTTTCCAGAAGTTCTTAGCAATCAGCTTGTGCATAGCTTCTTTGTTGTTTTTTGTGATAAAATCTCTCTCTGGTCTATACAAGATGCCAACACGCCTCAAGGACTCTAGTGTGCCGCACTGTCATCTACATTCTGTGTTGACGTCCTTTGGCCGAGAACTTGGCAGTTTGTCCATAGAATCTCTATGACCTACCCTTTCTGGTTCTAGAACTCTCACCACTGTCCTTTGAGGTAGTTTAGGGAAGTTCACCCCGTGAGGCTCTTTGATTGAAGAGAACTCATGAGTAGCGAATCTCCCTTCTCTTATAGAAAGATGAAGGCACCTGCATCCATATAGGATTTGCTTGGTTGCAAGATGAAAATAAGGTTTTGGTTAGCGAACAATGTTTGGTGAAATTCAAGATAGGTGATTATCATGATGAAGTTTTATGTGATATAATGTCTATGGATGTTTTACACTTGTTATTGGGAAGGCCTTGGTAGTTTGATAGGTGTGCAATGCATGATGGGTATGCGAATACATACTCCTTGATGGAGGATGGAATCAAACACAAGTTGAAACCCTTGAGTAAGGAAGAAGGAAAGGTATGTAATAAAGGTGAAAATTGTTTGGTTAATGGAGTTAAAAAATTAATAGAAGAGGATGAGAATGCATATTTTGATTTGTTGATGCAAGTTGCAGTAGTGTGGATTGCCCACAAGAAAAGTAAAATGCAGATTTCAGTGGGAAAAAAGGAGATAAAATCTATTTTTTGTAAGAATGATGTTAAATGTGATTTATTTGAGCATGGTAGAAGTTTTGTAGAAGATGATATTGCAAAAAAGAATGCATTAGTAAAAGAAGGCACAATGGTTGGAATTAAGGAACGTTACAAGGAGAATGTTGATTTGTTTGGTGAACTTCCCTTTGCATCATTTGTTGATTTATTTGATAAAGAGATTGGTAAGAACGATAGTTTTTTGTAGGTTGGAGAGGATAAATCTTTTGATTATGTCGCTAATATTGATAAGAATGCAAAGGGTGAAGTGATTACAGTAGAAAATTATCTTTTAGGAGGCATGAAGGAGGAAGAGTATAGTGTTGTAACCAAGGGTGATGATGAACAAGTGGTTGTAGCAATAAAAGAGAAAGAGGTAATGAATGAGTTTTGTTATTTTTCTGAAGGAGAAGTGGTAGATGTTCATGAATTTTCAAAATTTCATAGTGTAAGTTGGTGGGAGGTGAATTATATGGAAAAATGGAGAAAGAGAGGAAGAATGAAAGAGGGAAGAAACAACAAGTTGCAGGGACATGTGAGGAATAAGGTTCAAGATAATAAGGCGAAAGGTGGGTGCAAAATGAGCATCATATCTACAATTTTTTTATGAGCCACTCATGAAACATTTCTTTTCTACCGTGGGTGTCTGATGCAGGAGCATCCATGGCTTAGTGCAATCCTATGTCAACTTGAAGGTGTCATTTTTGAATTTTTACAATTTTGATGTGTTGGATTTCATGTTTGATGATGAAATTCATATTTTGTTGTGAAATTAAATATTTTGTGATGTGGGAGAATTTTAATTTGATTTTGATTTTAATTTGGGTCAAATTGGTGAAAGGAGATAATGGAGAATATGTTTTAAAGATGAAATAGAAGAAAAAAGAAATTAAAGGCGTGGGTTTCTTGGGATACATTAAAACCATTTGTAACTCCCATTTTGAATTTTCATAGCTCCTAAAAAATAGGAACCCAAGAGGTGGGCATCTAGGTTGAGGAATCTGATTTTTACTTTATTTGAGAAAGCATGAAAGTCATTTTAAAGCCCAAATTATATTTTGATTAAGTTTGGAGAGTTAAAATACATATTTTAATTGAGGCTTGAATATTAAATTATATTTTATTTTCCCTTCTTGGAGGCGGGGCACTGATTTTCTTGAGGAGTTTGGAATGAAAGAAAAATGATAATGAAATGCATTTGAAATTACATTCTAGGAAAGAATGGAGAGCTAAAATTAAATTTCATTCATTTTGAAGATGGTTTTTTAGAGAGGAAAAACACAGGAAGAGAAGAAGGGAGTTGCTTACCTTTAGATGATGATTCCATTATTGAATTGACAGATTTGAGAATGTTGACAGAGGAAAAATCAACACAGGTTGAGCAGATTGAAGACATTGATTGTGAAAGAGGTTTGAAGCTACAGGTGCTGGAGAAGAGATTGATTCTAGGCTTTTATTTGTTGCTGAAAATCAGATTGTAGATGTTTTCCAAGGGATTTATATGGCTTGTTATAGCCTTTACCTTTGATTGGAGTGTAATAGCTTGATTTTCCTATTTAATAATACAAAAAAATTCCAGCTGCACACTGCAACCAAGGCTTGAAATTGTGTTTCTTTCTATGTGTGTGTGTGGATGAATATTATTTGTGAGATTTTTAACTTTATTTGTAGAAAAATAATTTAAATTAAATAGATCATACATTACGTAGTTCCATCATCACAATTAAACTTGAGCTCCATGAATTGAGCCTTGACCCTTATATTCCTTTTTACTTTTGACTGAGCCTCCCCATTGTAAACAAACATATAATTTTTTTAGGCCTAAATAACACTGAAAGACCTATACAAAGCCAAAAATTCATCATATATACTTAAGAAAAAATATGTCTAGCTAAAAAAATTCCAAATCCCTTAACAATATGTTACTGTGATCCCTCAGTAGTAATCTAAACCGTTGGCAGGTTGGCGGTGTGTAATAGAGAACATGAAGATATTTACTGCCATACCACGAAAGTATTATGATGAGGAAGCAGTTGGGCAGTATGATAGAATTTAAATACATCATAAACCACCATATTGCGAGAAGGGAAAATGAAGGGTGTGGTATAGCAGGGTAACCCACCATCCCACGAGGAAGATCATAAAGGCATGTGAGAGGGTGATATGAACTGCTCTACTATGAAAGGATGTGATGAAGCATGCGGTATGGTGGTAAGCCATATGTGACCGTTAATATAAACCACAGTACCAAAAGTTAAACAAGTCAAGCTTGTAGTATAGAGGTAAGGATCTTGCTACCCCATGGTGAAATGCAAAGAAGCATGTGATATAGCAATGTATACCCCTTTATCCCACAGTAGTTATAGAAAGTGGTGGTGATAAAGCAGTATTAAATGTACAAATCACATCAACCCTCCGATCTTGTAAAATCAATGGTGCATGTTCAAAATCAAACTATGAGAAAAATATTTTGCGTAAGGTTGATATTAATGTTGACATGACTAAGCTCAAAAGCCATTAAAGCAAGAATTCGACATTCTCTTTGCACTCATTTGCAAAATTTATCATGTGGGAAGTTAGGAGTTCAAGGAGGTTAAGGTCTGAAACCATCATAACCTGGGTAAGTGCATAAAACTTGTTGTGAATTAAGTTTTATGAGTACACGATTTTTTGGAATTCTACATTTCAAAAGTATAGGAGAAGTGAGATAGTTAAATTATAAATTAACTTTTTTGAGTACAAGATTGTTTGGAATTCTGCATTTTAGAAGTATAGGAGAAGATAGCTAAACATAATGTTTCCCAAGAAGAAAGACCCTGAAACTAAAAGGGAAGAATCTAAGGTTAAAAAGAGGTCTTCACCACAGAGGTCCTTACAACAGTCTATCCTAGATATAATCCCTAAATCAATTGAGAGAGGATTTAAGAAATTTTTTAAATATGTGGTTGACGGTTGTAGATATGCCCTTATCCCTATCTCCAGGTGGGAATTATTCTAGTACTTTTATGACAAAAGGGAGGGCAAGATTCCGATGTCAAATCCATGGGCATTAGATTTTCCCAAGTTAATTGTCCCAAATGTTTTAATAGATGCATAGTTCATTAGAGTATTGGCTTAGAGTTATCATCCTACTACTAGGTCTTGTTGATGGGTGTTTTTGCACTTTCTCAACACAGTAAGCACATAAATGCACTAACTCTCCTGAAAGACAACTTCCTACAAAAAGTTGTAGGAAATTATCCCAAGGTCTCTTGGGTGTCAGGTCATGACTTGCAAAAACAACTCAGTTGATTGATGTGATTTGTTGGTAATCACAAGGGGCATTTATGGTTCACTAAGTTGGAAAGAGTTAAATCTTCAAATGGAGTTTCCTATGATCTGAAAAATGAGAGGTACTTGTTGTAGATTCAAAACAACAATCTAAAACTCCACTCTTATCATCAAATTTAGCTTTGGAAGGATGCCAGGATCTTGTTTTAACTTCTATTTCAAAGAAAGGTCAAAAGGGAAAAGGGGATATAGAAGTTCCTAAATATACAACTAATGATGAATAGTGATAATGGAGGATGCTATAGTGGATAGATTTCCTATAATCGAGTTCCACTTAACCAAAACACACAGTACCATGAAACTAGTGCTATCTTCTAAGGTTTGCAGATTTTCAGCAATTCACTCGCCATGAAGCATGAATAAAAGATGAAGTTTAAGTGCAACAAAGAGTTTTATGTTCAGAATAGCTTTACATAGTTGTTTATCATCAATAACCAACAAAAGGCATGAACATGGAAAGCATCAACACAATAGCATTCTGCAAAATCAAGGAACAACATGAACTAAACTACTGAAATTACTTGAAAACACTAAGAACAACAATATAAGAGTAACTAAATCTATCAACTATGAGGAGAAGAATCATGTAACATGAGAGAAATTCAAGAATCCATGAAAAACAATGCAATTCATTAAAATCTTTTTAGCATGTCATTACAACAACTCCACTCTCTCCTTAAAATGAGAGGAGGGACCCCTATTTATAGTTTTCAAAAAACAAAATGAATGGTCCAGATTAATTTGCATTGTGTGACCAGGATTCATTTATATTAGGGTTTCACCTACCCTCAAATATATAGGAATTTAAAATACAATCTTGTCTTTATTCCTATTTTTTCCTGTAGTGCTGCCTTGGCACTATAACTGTAGTAGATTTGTCCTCTAGTTGATTTCCCTTTTTAGGTACATTGTCAAGAACTCATCATCAAATACTAGCTTTCTAGCCTCTTTCTGTAGGGTTTCATATTCCACAAACTTCCCAATTAAGGCCTGGAGCTTGTTCCATTCCATTATATCAAATTAGAGTACTTGAAATGAGAATTTCTTTGATATTCTTGTGATCAAACTCCCAATTCTTTGTGCATTTGGGTGTCGCCTTAACCATTTTCTTGGATTGGATGAAGGCTATGGTAGTGAAGTCCATAAAGTTTTGCATTAGCGAACCTGCTTCCCCTTGCTCCATTTTCTTATGGAAGTGTGGCCTAATATTTTCTAGATTGAGCTCGAGGGCCGACATCTCATAATCAGTCATTAGTTTGAGGTAATCCTCAACATTATCCCTATGTTCCTTGGCCCATTCAAGGTCAAGCTCGAAACATCAAATGTAAGATGAGAGCGAACTCTCAAATTCTTTTCTTTCTTTGTCCTCATTTGTGGTCGAGCCAATATGGCCTCGAGTCTGGCTTTGGGATCCATGAGCACATGGGCTTTCTTTTGTAGTTGCCTCTCCAACCACTTTGGCATTTGAGCTTCACCTCTTGGTGATTCTTGATCACCCTCCTCTTCTTGGAGTTGTTTCTCCTCGTAGCCTGGGGGTCATGCTTAGTCTTTTCGTGTTCATCAGAATCCTCAATTTGTATAGCCTTTTCTTAATCTGTCTCGGTGGAGGCTATGTTCTCTTCAACAATTTCCTCTTCCTGAGGGATTATTTCTTCTTCATGTTGGAGTTCATGGTGCTTGTGCTCAGGGATTTTTGTTGGTGCATCTTCTAATTTTCCGTCTTCTTTCTCTTCTCATTTCTCCTCAGAGAGAATTTCTTCTTCTTCTTGATAAAGGCCCTTTTCTTGGAAAATCAGCGGAGGCTCTTGGAGAATCTCCACATTTACTCCAGTGTCCTCTTTTATTTTAGATGGAGGCCTCTCTACTTTGACCTCTCCACCTATGTTTTCGAGTTGCTAGGACAACTCCTCCTCCAATTCTTAATCCGAGGTCTCGATAACATATCTCGTGGTGAGAGCTTTAGCATCCGCCTTCGAAGATTCTAAATCCTCATCATGAGTCACTATTTTATCAAGATTGATTGTTAGCCCACCCTCTAGATGTTCAAAGTAAGGGTCTTTGAGTTCCTCCATCATGCTTTTGTTACCTTCTTTTTAGCGTCTCTCCATATCTTTGGAGATTCTCATTGTGGCTTCCATTGTCGGTGGCTCTATCGGAGGTGGAGGAGGAATGAGCAAGCTGACATGAATTTGGGCCATTAGATCCTAAACAGTAGGGTTCATGATCATTCCCTATATTTCAGAAGGAACACCCTACATGTATTTAGCGAAGGATTTTGCTAGGGTGAGATGGGGAATAGTAGCAATGGTGGCTACAGGCACCGAAGTGGAGAGGATAGGAAGTGGAGGCAATGAGGAAGTCGAAGGTGAGGATGTCATGGCTGAGGAGGAATCAAGTAATACCATAGGAGCTGTTGGTGGGGTGGAAGAGAGGTGGACTGAGATGTCCATCTCAGGTGGAGATAAAAGAGGCAGTGAGGTGGTGGAGTGGCAATTATGGCAATGGTAATGGTGGGAGTGGAGGTGACCGATGGTGAGTATGGCTATTCAATCTCTTGTTCTTATTCTCCCTCATGCTGAGGGTCCTCCTTAATGGTGGGAATTTCTATAGAAAATCGCCCCATCTTCTTTGCCTTCTTAGAGGGTTCTCCCTTGGTGGCCTTTCTTGAGTAGACTTTATGTTTAGGATGGCGCTCTCACACATCCTTCCTCTTTCTGGATCTTGTGGTTGGAGGGGGCTTTTGTGCTTCTTCCACAAAGGTGAAAAAACCTGCATTATCAGTTTCACTTGAGATCTCATCCTCGAGCTTGCCATAAGTTAATGCTGCTCCTTTCACCTTAAGCTGTGCAACTTGGGTATCTACCCATAGCTTAGTCCTGTCCACAACTGGTTGCATAACTACATCAAGTTCATTGATCTCTTTCTCATTCTAGTCAATCAGTGGTAGTGGAAATTTAGCCACAACATCAAATCTTGGATCAAGAACAGTATCATCCTCCTCAACTACCTGATCAAGCACCAGAAACAACCTAATTGACTTGATGAACTGGGTCGTTAACTACATATAGCGTCTCATCCTTACCTCCTTGTCATCCTAACAATTAGCACAAAAGTCCTCAAGGTGTGGCACATGGGCATACTCTTTCCCAACATACTTCTTCAACTTTCCATAAGGGTCCATTCCAGGCCTAGCTGTGCTAAGCTTTAGGTTATACTCCACTATCTCCTTCTCGAAGTAATCCACACATTGAGAAGCAAGACAAGAATACATCCCATATCCAAATGTGAGAGGATATGTGATGGTTTCTCTATGGTTGTCACTCAGCAAAGCGTGAGCGTTCTTTAGTTTCCTGGTGACTTCTAGCAAAATCATCCGATCCTTGGGGTAGCATGGCAGCTTGTAAGGCTTATCGAAGAAGCCTTCCCTTTTTATGTATGTGAATTTCTAGAACTATATGAAAAAGTACCCAAACCTTTGGATAAATTCCCTGGTGCTGTGTGTAACCCTCCTTTAAAAATCACCCCCAAGAAGCCTGATAATATTCCCAATAAAGGCATCATTCACCCTCAGGTAATCCTTCTTTAAATTTTTATACTAAAGCTAAGGGAATTTGTCATACATTTCAAGATCTCTGCCAAGATCCAGATTGTGTGCAATGGCAAGGCCTTTGTATGGGAAGGCATCGATAAGCATATAGACTAGGTAGGAGGTCATGTAAAACTGGGAGGTATTCTTTACAACCATTAGTTGGCTATGGATGTTGTCATTGATGATTTTGGCCTAATGGAACTTCATTTTTACCTAGATGATCTCCTCTATAAAGTAGAACATCCATTCTTGGAAGTAGGCGGCAGTAGGGAGGCCCATCACTCTAATGAGTAGAGTAACTAGATCCTAGTACTCATGGAAATCTCTCTTGAAGAGCTCTTGTGGTACTTTGGATACACTTCCCTTTTTGTATTTCAACCAATGTTGGTTGATTAGCTTCTTGCATGCAAGGGGGTCTACCTTCCATATACTTTCAACATCCTCCTTCTTTGTTTCCTCTATTTTGTCATATGTAGGAGTGTGGAAGGCATGACCTATGGATTTGGTAGAGAGGTCAGCCAATACCTTGTCGCCATGCTCTATGATTTTTCTTTTATTGTAGTAGCACTCTCTACAAGCTATCACCAACTCTGGGGAAAAGAGCGCAGGAGGGAATCCAGCTGCCTTGGTGAGGCCACTCTTTCTAATTTTTCAGGGCATTTTCTATTTTCGAGCTTACCATCACCGTTTGTTTGAATTCATCCATGTTGACATGCCCGATGTTGGTATCTGATATGGTGCCCCAATTCGAGGCAACCCTAGAAGTGATCTCAACCCCTTGGAACCGGTATTTCATCTGGTCCTTATCTTCTTTGCCCCTGGGTGCTTTAGCAGGTTTCTTTCCTTTCTCTTTCTCTATGGATGTTCCTGACGGTCCCGCAGCTGATTCCATAAATCCTGCACAAGAAACTATAGTAAGCATATTCATGTGTAAAATGAGAGGAGCGTCAGTGAAATCTTGCAAAATAGGGGTCAGATCAAGCATTTCATCATAAAAGATCATAATATCCATTAAAATCCATCATTTGACATTTGTTAGGGGCAGTTTGAGCAATACGAGACAAACAATGCAGGTTTCCCTAGGCTGAAAATCGATCGGGGTGACTTAGAACAAGGCGGCACTGAGAGTACGTCAACCCGCAGGTGGCCACTCGCACCCAGATTTTCGCATTCAGGGATCGGTCACTAGGGGATGCCTAAAGGAATTTGGCACATGTGAAAATCATCTTGGAGCCCTTAGGAGATGTTCACTTAAGTATTTGGGTCATGGGGGCTGATGTGATGTAGAGGCAGGAGGTACCATGGCTGCTTGGAGCTCCATCTTTGAAAATGGTGACTAGGAGGCGGAGACCCGTAGACGGAAATTCATCATGCGGGACCCCCAGGGAGCATGGATGGTTCAGGTTAAGTCTCTTAAGTTTCAAAATCCAGAAGGTTGCGGATAGGGAGTTGCGAGAGGTTGCCATGTAATGGTCGTTTGAAGATGGCAGTCGGGGAATGATGGCCTACGTGCGGCAGTCCGTAGAGTCGGGCCCGCAGAGAGGTCTTGCATGATCACTTTTTGTTTGATGGCAAAGGTTGGAGCAGGCTCCGGCACACGAAAGGATGACGGGGCATGACTATCTAGAAAAGGCGATCAGGGAACGATGGGCCGCAGACAACGGCCCGCAAAGGTACACCCACAAATTGGTTTGAACTTGGTTGTTCTATGCACCAAAGGTCTGATAAAAAGAGATTACGATTTGAACTATATCAAATGGATTTCAACTCGGTTATTCTCTTGGTGTATTGTAGAAATAGATTCCAAGAGAAGATGATGAATATAATGACGATGGATAAGCTACCTCAAAATTTAGGCAATCAAATATGCTTTGTCCCTTTCAAATCCATTTGATATAGTTAAATGGGATCTTATCAGAAACCTCAAATGAATCATTTGTATGTTATCTTTTCATTTTTCCTCTTTTTTTTTATGGGCAACCTATTTTAGTCTTTATTTTAGAACATTTTCAATGTCCTTCAATGTATTATACTTTATCTTTCTATTAGATTCTAGATTAAAAGAGAATATAATTGAAAATAGATTAACTCATCTATTTTTATTTTATAGTCCCAAATAGGTGGATTAAATTATTTTGTTGTTAAACAAATATTGTACAATGTAATATCCCCTTTTCAAAATGAAACCAAGTTGAAACTCAAATGCTCATCATTCATTTCCCATGGGTGTTGAGGATTTTTCTCTTGGAAAATAGGAGTATAATAATAACTCAAGAGGATCTTAATGTCATGAAAGGGGCCACTTAAGTGTTGGCACAAAGACCAGGGAATGTTTATGCTACAAATGGGGTCAATTTGATATTGCAAAGCAAATTTTAACATAGGTACAAGAATCTGTTGTAGGAAACATATTTGTTCAGATGCATGATGTGTGGGTAAATATAGCACATGTTTACTTTGCACAAGGACATTTTGTGCTTGTAGTGAAAATATTTATCAAGATGGGTGAGTTATTAATATCGACAGACCCCAGTGCAGCCTTAGATTCTCTTAAGACAACAAAGTCTCTTCTGAAGAAGAGTAGAGAAGTACCCATTGAATTGTTAAACAACATTTGGGTTCTTCATTTTGAGCGTGATGAACTAGATTTTTCTTAACAAACTTTTATGGAGCCATTAGGAAATGGAATTTGGGTTGAATACATAAATAAAAGCCCCAATGCCAATTCTATAGTTTTTTCTGTGTGCTTTAAGGATATGGAATTCTTCCATCAACTAGAAGAAGGTGGTGTTTCAATTGAGTTACCATGGGATAAAGTTACAACACTATTTAATCTTGCTAGGTTGTTTGAACAACTACATGATACTGATTTTTTTTTTTAATATACAGGCTAAAATTGTTGAAGTTTCCTGATTATGTGGATGCATATCTACATCTTGCAACCATGTCTCAAGCTCAAAATGATATCCAATTAAGCATAAAATTGATTGGGGATGCACTTAAGGTGGATAAAAAATCATGAAATAATTTATGTATGCTTGGTACAATGGAATTGAAAATAGATGACTATCTTAAAGCAAAAGAAATAATTAAAGTAGCACACCAACTTGTCTTGGCTGATGAAGCAAAACTAAAAGATGATGAAGAATGAAGGATTCAGATGCAAAGGAGAAAGAAAGAGGAAGAAATTCAGTGGGTGATGGAAAAAGAGGAGCAATTTGAACGTGTGAAGAAATTATGGAAGAGTAAGTGAAAGAATAGGGATGATGACGATGATGAGGTTGATTAGTATAAGAAGAAACAAAAGAAGGAAAAGAAGAAAAAGAAGAAGAATAAGGATTACAAGGCTTATGTTTCTTATATGGAGGAATCTGTTGTTTCCATGGAAGATGAGGCAAATTATATGATTGATAAGGCATAAGATGATGCAGAAAATGCCCAAGATCTTCTTGTAGCTACAGGTCTAGAAGACTCGGATGATGGCAAATAAAATTCTCCAGTTTCAACAAAATCACAAAGGAGACATGCATACTCCGATTCTGAAGATGATGAACCATTGTAGAAACAAAGTTTGAGAGAAGATGATCCATATGATGATGATGTCTAGGCTTCCTAAGCTTTAACAAATCCTAGCTCCTATTTTCCAAGAGAAAAATCCCCAACGCCCATGGGAAATAAATGATGAGAATTTGAGTTTCAACTTGGTTTCATTTCTAAAAGCGGATATTACATTGTACAATATTTGTTTAACAATATAATAATTTAATCCACCTATTTGGGAATATACAATAAAAATAGATGAATTAATCTATTTTCAATTATAGGTTCTTTTAATCTAGAATCTGATAGAAAGATAAAGCATAATACATTGAAGGACACGAAAAATGTTCTTAAATAAAGACTAAAATAGGTTGCCCATAAAAAAAAGAAAGAGGAAAAATGAAAAGATAACATAGAGATGATTCATTTGATGTTTTTGATAAGATCTCATTTAACTATTTCAAATGGATTTGGAAGGGACAAAACATATATGATTGACTAAAGTTTTGAGGTAGCTTATCCATTGTCATTGTATACATCATCTTCTCTTGGTGCATTGTAGAAACAAATTCTAAGAGAAGATGATGCATACAATGATGATGGATAAGATACCTCAAAATTGTAGTCAATAAAATATGCTTTGTCCCTTCTAGATCCATTTGACATAGTTAAATGCGATCTTATCAAAAACCTCAAATGAATCATCTGTATGTTATCTTTTCAATTTTTCCTCTTTCTTGTTTTTTATGGGAAACCTATTCTAGTCTTTATTTTAGAACATTTTCTATGTCCTTCAATGTATTATGCTTTATCTTTCTATCATATTCTAGATTAAAATAACCTATAATTAAAAATGGATTAATTCATCTATTTTTATTTTACAGTCCCAAATAGGTGAATTAAATTATTCTATTGTTAAAAAAATCTTGTACAATGTAATGTACCCTTTTCGAAATGAAACCAAGTTGAAACTCAAATGCTCATTGTTCATTTCCCATGGGCCTTGGGGATTTTTCTCTTGGACAATATGAGTTAGGTTTGGTTAAAGCTCAGGAAGCCTAGACAACATCATCATATGGATCATCTTCTCTTGCACTTTGTTTCTACAATGGTTCATCATCTTCAGAATCAGAGTATGCATGTCTCCTTCGTGATTTTGTTGAAACTAGAGAATTTGTCTCACCATCATCAGAGTCTTCTAGACCTATGACTGCAAGAAGATCTTGGGCATTTTTTGCATCATCTTGTGCCTTATAACTCAAGAGGATCTTAATTTCATAAAAGGGGCCACTTAAGTATTGGCATAAAGACCAAGAAATGTTTATGTTGTAAATGGGGTAGCTATTGTGCTAGTTGAAGGGGTCAATTTGATATTGTAAAGGAGATTTTTACACAGGGACAAGAAGTTGTTGTAGGAAACATCTTTGTTTAGATGCTTTCAGATGTGTGAGTAAATCTAGCACATGTTTACTTTGCACAAGGATAATTTGTGCTTGTAGTGAAAATATTTATGCTGCAAATGGGGCAACCATTGTGCGAACTGAAAGGGGTCAATTTGATATTGCAAAGGAAATTTTTACACAGGTACAAGAAGCTGCTGCAAGAAACATATTTGTTCAGATGCCCGATGTGTGGGTAAATCTAGCACATGTTTAATTTGCACAAGGACAGTTTGTGCTTGTAGTGAAAATGTTTATGTTGCAAATGGGGCAGCCATTGTAAAGTGTTGGCACAAAGACCAAGAAATATTTATGCTACAAATGGGTCAGCCATTGTGCTAGCTGAAAGGGGTCAATTTGATGTTGCAAAGGAAATTTTTACATAGGTACAAGAAGCTGTTGTAGGAAACATCTTTGTTCAGCTACTTGATGTGTGGGTAAATCTAGCACATGTTTACTTTCCATAAGGAAATTTTGTGCTTGCAGTGAAAATGTATCAAAATTGTTTGAGGAAATTCAATTTTGGAACTAACACCCAAATTTTATTATATTTAGCTTGAACACATTATGAAGCAAAACAACGACGAGATTGTAAAAGAACATTGATTATGTTTAATGTAATGAGGGTTTCAAATTAACTCTGAATTTACTACAGAGGGAATCCCCAAATCTGACTTCACTATAGAGGGCCTCAGTGACTTAGAATTCATTGCATCAAACTCCAAATTCCTTGCCCACCTTTTTAGAATTCTCTAGGTCCTCTCCAAATATTCATTTCCCATGCAAGTAGTTGTTATAACTAATCAAAACACCTCAGTGCTAGGCTAACGAATGAAGCAAGGTATGCAATGAACGAATGAAGCAAGGTCTGCAATGAATGAATGAAGCAAGGTCTTCAATGAGCATGAATAATCACACAAATACATCGCGTGTAATACATCACGCCAATAATTGGCCAATTTTTTAAATTTTTTTTGTCTAATTTGTATTTGGTGACTAACTATTTAGTCATTTTTGTTTCTACGACTAAATAATTTTTTAGTCAATGACCAAATTAGTCATTTGTTTACTCATTTATAAACGAGTTGCAAAAAATAGTAGAATTTAGTCATTTTAGTTGTTGTGACTAAATTTTTTAGTCACCTATTCATTTATTTGCCAAATTCTACTAGTGATAATAATATTAATTCCCTTCTAGTTCATAAGCACAATAGTGACCACATCCTATATGACACCTATACCCTAGTGACTAGAATACATGTTCTCATTGGCTAATGAATTTATCCTTAGTGTGACCCAAATAGATAAGGAATGTTGGTGTATTGTACACTACACGTGGGTCCCATCCTTTCTTTTGGAATTTACGCCATTGAACAACTCAAAAGCCGAGACCATCCATCACAACCATCTACCTTAAGCATAATTATACTACTTCATAATTTTAAGCTCGCATCAACTAGTGTTCCTTGATCCTTTGATCTATTATTCCATTTATGACTTAATTTCTAGTACTTGATTTCTTCTAGATTTGAGGAATTTCAACCCCTCTTCTCTAAATGGATCAAATTATGATATATATTTATTTTTTCAAAAAAATTCCTCAAATCCTCCAAGATTGGATTTATCCCTTTTGTCTTAACTAGCTAACTTGAAGTAATAAATTGATCATTCATTCAATTGATTTTTTCATAAGATGATCATGGTTTTCAGAAAACCTTATCATTACTTTCTTGTTCCTTATCTAAGATAGCCTTCTTAAGAACATTAAGCAAATGCTTCACACAATTTGTTGTTTCAGAATTAATATCCTATAAATAAAATATCCCAATCTATATTGGTTACCTTGGTGAGTCTATCCATCATAACATTATATCAGTTCCATCGGCATAGAAAGATAAAACTATTCTAATGATCTACCACTTCCTCACTGGAATTTCATAAGAGTATACAAGTCTTGCCGATGATGACATCCTGTCTTCATCCTCTAGCATACTGGACAACAACTAGATACATTCCTTACAACATCTTACTCTATCCCTTTCCAGATTTAGTAGTTTCCTATTCGTCAAACAATTTTTTCATAACTATGTGTCCTAAGAACGACATCAATTCACCTCATTCATTCTTTAATCTCCCAAATTTTGGGTACATAAGTTCTTTTCTGATTCATAATAGTCCATTATGGGTAAGTATAACCTCTTACATGTACTTATGCTATATTTGATTTCAAAATATAATGATTACATATTTTTGCGGAGATAAAAAATCCTTCATCCTAAGTCATCCATACCCTAGATTTATTTTGTCCTTTGATTATTTCCAAAGTTGTAATATGATTTTCAGCTCAATTTATTTCCTTTGATGAGCATATATACTAGTTTGAGCAAAAATTATCATCTAGTCATGCCGACTTGTCATTGTCTTCCAAAAGATGTCAACAATTATTACATACCTATTTTCCAAGCATGAACATTTTGTCTATAACTCATTATCACGAGTTCATGAATCTTCCCTTTTTGATAACATAGGTGATAATTTTTCCTTACATGAACAAGTATACTATCTATTTTTGTCCAAAGTATCAATGATATTAACAATTTTGTTCTTTTGAAACAATTTCATATAGAATTTTTGTTGCAAATATTTATTTCTTAGTGGTCATAAACCTTGACCTTCCCTTAACCTTTCTCCAATAATTCCAATACCTTACCCTTTTAACTTTACCAACCTTGTTGCGGTCATAAAAGACTTTTGTTGTAGGTCTTTGAATCATGACTTACAGAGAAGTCAAAATTTATTCCAATTTTGAAATACATTAATAAACTTCATTATATGGGGTAATTTATCTGAGTCTATCTGCTCTCCTTCTTCCCCCCTTAGTGTTTCCATGATATTAGATCATCTTAAAGTTGAACTCCTAGCAAACATTCACCTTCCCCAAATTGAATTGATTTATCATTCCTTGTTGTTGGCTTTTGATTGTTGATTGAATATTACTTGCATTTCTTACCCTCCATGGTATTCTTTGAACATAATTTTTCATTCCCAAAATTGGATTCATCATCACCCTTTAATCTCTTAGAATCAATAGTTGGATCCACCATAATGAGATCTAATGAATAATCAACAACTTTACAAGCTATGAGGTATTCTAGTATTTCATTCCAATTCTCTTTTCCATGTACATTAATAACCTTTTAATTGTAATGAAAGAATATCTTGTATCTACAAAGCCCCACTTGTCGATGTGTTAATGAGCTTGCCTAAGGATTCCTATATCAATTGTGTCCTCACCTTTGTGAGTTGTTTCCAAATTATTCTTTCGATTTGACACATAGTTTCCCTCCATACCCATTTTCTTTTGGATCATCTAAACATAAGTTCTTTCCTTGGCAATTTGGTAAGTTCATCTTGCACTTTCTACCAAACTATGTACTAATCAAGCCTTTGTTGGATTAGTTTTATTTATTTTTTAGTTCCCAATTTCCAATCATCTTTCCAAGTGATTTTGTCCCAATTCTCGGTAACTTTATTTTCTCATATCTTGAAACATTCCATAGTTGCTTGGTTTCTTTTTCCCATCTTAATCAGAACTCAAAATTGGCCTTGCCTTTTCTGGTTGGTGGAATCATGTCAGATTTCATCTTCTCCTTTTTAAGTTATTTCTCTTTATTGGCTAATTTGGTCTCTAACCTTTATTCTAAGGTATCAACCTTTCACCCCTTGAATTTGTTATCATCGAAAGATTTTAACCTTGTATAAAATTAGGTTTTTCAAGGGTTTATCCAACCTCTTGTTACCCCTCAAGTTGTTTTGATTCACAAAAAGTTGACTTCCTACTTTGATAGAAGTTTCCAATTTATGCTATCCATTCGTTCTTTTCCAATAAAGAATACTCATAGATTCATAGTATCTTTACTAAGTCCAAAATCTTAGACTCTTTGCAACTACAGATTGCTATCAATTAGGGGGATTACTTCAATCCTTTCCATCCCTCAAAGTCATTTAAACTATTTTGTAAGGTGAAGGTACCTATTGGTAAACCTTCATAACCTTCCTATTGAACTTCATTGCATAATCTTCTGCAATCCAAAAGTATATCCTAATAAGTTGTTGGTTTAGGAGTTCTCAACTCTTGGGATGACTCTTTCCTAGCCCCAAACAAGTTTTCAAGAATATTAACTTCCCTTTTTGTTTCCCCCTTTTTTCTTTTCCTCTTGCCATCTTGGAATAAGAACTTTTCAACCTTTAACTTCCAATAAGGTTTATGCATCACTTACATAATGAGCTCATAGGCTCCAGAACTGAACCTAGTAGCTCTAATACCACATGTAACATGCCTATTGTTCTACCCAACAATTTTACTATGATTTTAACCTCAAGTAAATAAAATTATGATTCCAACACTTATCAATAATTTTTTAATTTTTATATGTAAGAATAATATGCAAATTTGAATTAAACATCATTCCAAACCTTCACATTGCATTACAACAAAGTATTTCAACTTTCCAAAGTATTGATTTCATGATTACATTTTCTCTTTTCAATCTTCCATGAGCTCACTAGCAGTAGGTATATGAATGGTCCAGGTACTTCCCCCTTCCAAATCTTGGTTGCCAAATGATGAGGAGAAGCATCAATCAAGCGCTTTTCTACCAACCTTGGACTAACTATGGTCCCCTGCACATCTATCAAACTGATAGATGACCCCACCCTTCGACGAAGAGATTGGTTTGGTAACCTCATAATAAATATTGATATTTCTTGAGCTTGGTGTTGTGTCGTACATATCTAGATCTATCACACAGTGGCTACAACATATATATATGACATTCCTCTACCTTGTATGTAAACTTGGATCATAGTGAAATAATAGTGTAAATAGTGGAAAATTACACTAGTTTGACCAAAGTATTCATCATCTAGTACTTTGAGTGGATGTCATATACTTCACGTACCTTCCTAGCTCAATTTGTATTTGACCATTCATAACCTATACATAGTCTATCCCCTTCATTAGATTATCCTAACCCCAGTAATAACCTATTTCCCTCTTATGTTTACTATGATACTTATACTTAAGTAATTAAAAGTAACTCTTACTTACCAATGAACCATAAAAAATAGCATAATGTCACATCATTAAATGACTCTAGTACCAAAGGTATAATCCCAGCTATAAAAGTCACCAATCAAGGGTTTATCTCAACATTAAATGACTCCCTTCAAAAGTATAAACTTATCAATAGATGACCTAAATTCAAAAGTATAACCTTCAACAATAAATGACTTCGACCAAAGTATAATCTCATTAATAAATGACCTCAATCAAAGTATAATCGTATCAATAAATGACCTCAATCAAAGTATAATGAAATCAATAAATGACTTACTCAAAAGTATGGTCTCAATAATAAATCAAGTCTAATTGAAAGTATAATCCACAATAAAATGATCAATTAGATCATATAGGTTAATCCCAACTTATTGCTTCAATCAATAATCACATAGACAACCCTATAAAATAGGTTATTCCTAACCTAGGGTTTACAACAAAAAGTAGTGTAACAATCAAGTGACCATCATAAAGCCTCTCTTTTAATATTTCACAAATATTCTCATGCTTACTACATTTATATTTAATATGGAGGACAATAGCTTTAGAAGGGATTGTGATTTTGCACCTACAAGTTCACTACTCATCATGGCTTTGGGTTGTTGGTATGTGAGTCCCCTTCTAGAACTCTAGGAATAGGAAT
This sequence comes from Sequoiadendron giganteum, assembly GCA_007115665.2. NCBI lineage: Eukaryota > Viridiplantae > Streptophyta > Pinopsida > Cupressales > Cupressaceae > Sequoiadendron > Sequoiadendron giganteum. Next base: position 586,554,447 of record CM021109.1, read on the forward strand.
AGATTCTAATTAAAAACTAGAGAATATCATAACTAGAAAATGCATTTTATCAAACCCTATTTTGATTAACGATATATCCACTAAGTTTATACCCTTACCCAAGGGTGAAGATTATCTTCCTACTTTCTAGGAGGAATAACTAATTGTGTGTGTGAATATGTGGGAAATAAACACAAACCTTAATGAAATGATTTATATTAAAGATTCAAAGCAAAGAAGCTACTCTAAATTGCAATAAAATGAATCTTTTAAGAATGTCTCATTGTCCTCTACTCTTAAAGATTATTTTAACCTTTTGGCCCTTAGACTTCCATGTGCACAAAGGCTATTAGAATGGCACTTAAGAAATGAGATTAGTATTTAAAATCTAAGCTAATTAAACTCCTACATGAAACTAAATGGTAGAAATGATGATGGATATTATGATGAATGATGGATGATTATGATGAATGGTGGGTGACTATGATAAATGGACAAACGGTGGTGGGTACTATGGTAGTTATCTATATGATTCTCTATATGATTACATATGCTCAAATGGAAACTATTGACATGCTAATCTAAAATGAAATTATGATGCAATGGAGGACATAAAGTGCAACTATGAAGAAAAGTGTTAATCTAAGATCTAACTATGATGCAAAACATGATGTAAAAAGTAACTATAAGACTCCATAGTTCTCCCAAGCTCCAAAGATGTTCCTACATGATAACTCTACTTCAAATGTGTATAAAATACAATGCCCAAGGGTTGCATTTATAGCATTTTCCAAGCATCTAGTGAGGTGGCAATAATCAACGGTTCAGATTCAAACAAGAAGAATGGATGGTGAAGATGGAGAGAATCAAGATGTTGTCCCCTTGACCAAAGATAACATGCCATTTGGATGAGGGAATAAAGTGTGTGAGAGAAAGACCATGTGTTTGAAAATTGGTTGAAGAAGTGTGTGAAGAATAAGCCATGTGTTTGAAGATAATTCTAATTTAAAAATTCAAATTATTTAATTTCATGTGACCTTGGTGAGGTGGCATAAAAATTTGTAGAAATGTGCTTGAATTCCAAATTTGGGATTAGTGAAAATTAATTAAATAAAACAAATAGAAATTTATTTATTTAATTAAAGGGAAACATTCCAAATGGATGGGAGAATCAAGTGTGGGAAGAAAAGACCATGTGGTGAAAGTTTGGTGGAAGTGTGTGAGGAATAAGTCATGTGTTTGAATGCCAAATGTGTGGGAGAATAAGTGTGGGAAGAAAAGACCATGTGGTCAAATTTTGTTGAAGAAGTGTGTGACGAATAAGCCATGTGTTTGAAAGTTTGTTGAAGATAATTCTAATTTAAAAATTAGAATTATTTAATTTCATGTGACCTTGGTGAGGTGGCATGAAAAGTTGTAGACATGTGCTCAAATTCCTAATCGAGATTAGTGAAGATTAATTAAATAAAACAAGCTTATGTAAATTTGTTTATTTAATTAATTTAGAAGAATATGTTTTTAGATTTGAAGAATTAGAAGATATGAACTATATAAATAAATTGAGAATTTATGTATTACTAGATGAAATATTAATTAAATAACTAGTATTTAATTAATTAAATGTTTGGACCGTTTTTAGGTGTATACATTTTCCCCCTCTTTGAAGTAATGTGTTTACACGTTGCTTCAAAGAAAAATTTAATACCGATGCTGAGAAAATTTTTGATGCCCCAGATGCTGATTTTTAGGTATGATGGATATATGCCCCCTCAGGAGATGAATTGGATAAAATTTTGAATTTTTCAGATTTTTGATTTTTTTGGAAATTTTTGATGATTTTTGGAAATTTGCCGTGGATTTGTTGTCTGATTCATTGACTGATAAGGATGATTTGATGAAAACCGCTATTGACAGATTGATATGAAGATGTGATAGTGAATTTGTGATGATTGATTGATGATAACTGATAAGAATGATAGTAGGATTGATAAAGTGACCGCATGATACATGAGCCTCACTGATAGGATAGATTGATAAATTTGTTTTCATGATTGATGAGAAAACAAATAGTAAGATAGATAAATTTTCTTTCATGATTGAAAAACAATTATTAAGAGCGATAAATTTGCTTTCATGATTGAAGAACAAATAGTAAGAGTGATACATTTGCTTTCATGGTTGGAGAACAAATAGTAAGATAACTAATAAATTTATCCTCATGATTGAAAACAAATAGTAAGAGTGATAAATTTGCTTTCATGATTGAAAACAAATAGTAAGATAACTGATAAATTTGTCTTCATGATTGAAAACAAATAGTATGATTAATTTGATTGATAGGATTGCTGATTTGCGATATGTTATGATCATAGGAGGATTTCTGCAGTTGGTGAAGGTGGATTCAGATTTGATTGGGTGATGTGGTTTGACTTCTCTGATTGATTGATATTCCCCAGTATAGGATTGATTAATGTATTGAGGCTTGATGATGTACTGAGACTTGGTGTATACACTGATTCAATTGAGACATGATTTTTTCCATTTTTTGATGATGTACCTTTCGATATTTAGATATCCTTGTACACTTGACATTATTGTGAGATATATATGATATGCAGCGATGATGATGATCTATGTGGCTATATGATGTTTATATAATGATAGATTAAGATTATGTGATGCAAATGATTATGCAAATGATTGTGTTCTAGGGTCTTAAGCTTAAATGAGTGAATCTATCCAACTTCCAAGAGTTGTGGGAAGGTTTCCGTCAGTTGATTCTATGTTAAATTAAGCTTTCACAAAACTTGACATATTTCCTAATTCTTTTGGAAATCTAAAGAGACTCACTCATTTAAGCTTAGTGAACCACTTTCCTAATTCCACTATATGAAATGATTTTGATTATGTAAATGAGATGTGATGCACGTCTTTTTATGTTTTTCTGATGCAAATATTATGATGTGATGCATGGATGGATGAATGATGTAATTTTTTCTAATGTTCGCAAATGACGATGCAAGTGATATGCAATTAAATGAGAATTTTTGCTAATTGATGCAAATGATAATGCAAGTGATGTGTAACTATATGAAAATGATGTGTTTTTGGCAATGCAAAGTGTACTCAATCCCTTAATGCAAGAGATAACATCATTGTTGCAGCTTTGGAAATCTCATAAATATAGATGAAAACTCATGGATGCAATCTACTCTAACCATGCAGATCTCATATGCAAAAGTTGTCATTCGTAACAGTTGATTTGTCATGCTTTTTATCATCATTGGGCCTTTTGAAATGTTGAAAGTTAATACAAGCATCATAGGGTAGATCCACCCTGATAATGACCTGAGTACAACTTTCATGATGTTTGATATAGCAAGTTAATACAAGCATCGAGGTATACTTGAACTGAGATGACCTGAATATTGCTTGCATAAACAGATGGAAGTTAATCCTTTTCCTATACAAATCCCAAAATTTCATCAATGATACTTTTGAAAACCATGTCTTGTGAAAAATTTGCATAGTAATAATGATTAACTTATAGATAGAAAATAAAGAAAATTCATACTCCTTCCTTTTGACTCTAGTTCAGTACATCATTGAACCACTCTAGAGATATGATGTCATCAAATTTCAAAACAACAGTTCAACTTATGCTTTAAGTGTTGCAATCATTTTATTCAGATTAAGATCATCTAGTTTTGTTCAGTTTCACTCTATGACATGTCTCATAGTTGTTTGACTAGGTCTGATCAGATATTTGATGTCAATCTGATGTTGCTATTTATCCATTCAAAATTTCATTAGTTGATTGCCCCCAACAAGTTGTACTTTAACTCCCATTTAGACACAACCTACTACTAAGAATATAAACAATGATCATCAAACCATGATGAAATCCTTGTCATTTCAAGGAAATGTTGTGTGTATGATGCAAATATGATGACAAGGAATGGATTTGAGGATGATAAAAATGGCTATGAACAAGCAAGGTAGGACATAACTAAATAGATGGAAAAACTGACTAAATCACAAATAACGCCTGTTTGCCAGGTTTTCACCATTTTTTTTTATTGCTTTTTTTTTTCATATTTTCATATTTTTTTGTTGTCACCAAGACGCTTGTTTGCCAAGTTTTCATCAAGGCAAGAATTTTTTTTTTAGGACTTTTTATGCTATTTTTGTATATTTTCTCAGGACTTTTTATGTTGTTTTTGTATTTTTTCTAGACATAGAACTTCTTCAGATGAATGCTATTGATTGGATCTTCAAACAGGCCCCCTTTTGGTGTAGATGACTGATACACTCCAGAACCATATGTGGCGATGATGACAAATGGACCCGACCAATTTGGTTCAAACTTTCCTTTCTTCTCCTGATCTTGTTGGTTGCGGGGATTTTCCGTCAGGACCAGGTCACCCACTTGAAATGTTCATGGTCTGACCCTATGATTGTAGTTGCGGGACATAAATTGTTGATAACCCTTCAGCTGATTAGCTGCACGTTGTCATCTCTCATCTAGTAGTTCTAGTTCTTGCAATCTGGAAACTCTGTAGTCTTCATCAATTATGAGGCCTTTCAGTGAGACTCGAAGTGAGGGTATCTCAGCTTCCAGTGGAAATATTTCTTCTGCTCCATGACCAAGGTGTATGGGGTGGCCCCTATTGGCATTTGAATGCTGGTTCGATAGGCCCACAAAGCTGGATTTAACTAGACAAGCCAATTATGACCAACATCATTCACCATCTTCTTTAGGATCTTCAGGATTGTTTTATTTGAAGCTTCTACTTGGCCATTTCCTTGTGGATAATAAGATGTAGAGAACCTATTTTGGATATGAAATCTTTCACAAATTTTGTCAACATCTTGATTCTTAAAAGGTCTTCCATTATCCGTGATAATGGAGCTAGGAATGCCATACCGACATATGATATAGTTAAAAATGAAAAATGAAATTTGTTTTCCGATTACTGTTGTCAAGGGAACAACTTCAATCCACTTGGTAAAATATTCAGTGGTCGTGATTATAAACTTGTCCATTTGATGAAGAGGGATGGATTTTGCTAGCCAGATCTAGTCCCCACTGAGAGAAAGGTCATGTGGTAGTGAACGGTTGTAGCTCTTGATCAGAAGTGTGAATAAGGTTTCCATGTATCTGACACTTTGGACACATCTTTACAAAGATGACATACTCTTTTTCCATAGTTGGCTAATAATAACCCATTCTAAAAAGTTTCTTAGCTAAGGTCAATCCACTTGAATGAGTCCCACAAATACCACCATGAACCTCTTGTAAGGCCTTTTCGGATTCATCATGTTCAAGACATCTATGGAGGGTACCATCAAGACCACGTTGATAAAGGGTATCAATGATTAAGGTGTAGCAAGAAGATTGGTGTATAAATTTTCTCTTTTGATTTCAGGACAAATCCAGGGGTAAGATAGTATCCTTTAGGTAGGTATAGATTTTTTTGTATAAAGGGGAATCATAACCCATCAGATGATAGATGATTTGGGTCTCAGGATTGTCATAGGGAGGGGAAAATAGTTGTTCCACCAAGAATTCATATTGAGCTTTTTTTTTTGACAATTGCAGTAGTGATGCAATTGTAGCCATGGCATATGTAGCTTTGTTATCGATCCGTGGAATTTGTGTAAACTTGATCTCAACAAAGTACTTCTTGAAGTTATCAACCATATTTTTATAAGGCATTAACTTGTCATCCTTAGTTTGATAATCATCATTTATTTGATTGATGACAAGTTGTGAATCACCATAAACTTGTAGCTCCATGATCCTCCAGTCCAACGCTATTCTCATTCTAATAAGAAATGCTTCATACTCAGCTATGTTATTGGTTCAGGGAAACATCAACCGATAAGACTTTGGATTGGTATGTCCCTAAGGTGTGACAAAAATAATTCCTTCCTCTGAACCATGTTGTGTATAGGACCCATCAAAATAAAGTGTCCATGACTGTTTGGCCATTGTTGTGAAAACATTAGTGTTAGGAAATTTGATGTGCATTGGATGGTCTGTTAGTAAAGATGCTTTAGCTAGATGATCTACTATGACCTGTCCTTTGATTGCCTTGCGATCCACATAGTGAATGTCAAACTTACTTAGTATCATTACCCATTTAGGCAAGGGATCGTCTGGTTGGGTGATGTCACTGGCAGTTAAGGTCATGACATAGTTATCATTCTTGCTATGGGGAAGATCTATGATGGTATCCTCTTGTTGATTATTCATCTCACTTTGAACCAAATCATCATCACCAGAGTCATGGTTGCTTTGAAGTACATAGTCAAGTGGAGGCCTTGAGCTTTCTCCTTGTGTGAGCATGGGTGTATATTTTTGTATAACATCTGCTTGTTTTTATCTCCATAATTCATCATTATAAATGGTATCCCATCCATACTCATTTGAATCGGTGTTAGAGTTGTCCTACAATCTAAGAATTGTTTCAGCTAATTCTTCACTGGATTTTCTTCAAGGCTACTTATTTTGCATCATTACGATACCCAAGTCTACTTTTATCTTTTGGACGCATTGTTATAGATTGAATGGGTTCTATAATTCCTTCTTTTCTCTTACCTACAGGACCAGTTCCATCATAACCCATCCTTTGCATCATTTTATAGCCTTTGCCATAATTCTCAATGGATAGTTTGATATGCTGAATAAATTCATCCTCATATTTATATAGCCAATTGAGAATAGATTTATCTTCTACTTCATTTTCTTTAGTGTTTTCCTGGATGAATCTTCCATCAAACTTGGTGATGGGAACTAAAGCTTGTGTTCCTGATGTGGAAGTCGTTGCAGCTTGATGTGTGGTGGTTGTAGGCTGACCATGTGGCCTTGGAGAAATAGGTAAGTTAGGGAGACATAATGAATATTTTCCCACCCCATTATCTTTTAATTGTAGCTTTGTGTCGAAGCTCTTTATTAATTCCCTTGTTTTATCATTATGTTTAGAAGCAATAACAACGAGATCTTCTCTATTATGCAAGACAAAAGTGTCCTGGGTTGCTTTGAGATTAGAGAAAATCTGATTACTGTTATGATCCGCTGGTATGGTTATTTCTTGTCCATCATAAATAAATTTTAGGCTTTGATGGTATGTAGATGAAACCGCTTGCATCTCATGGATCCATGGGTGACCCTAAGGCAAGAACCAATTTTAAATTACAAATATTTAGACCGGCTCCCCCATCTATTAAGACACGCCTGATTCGGGCCTTATGAATCATGACTTGTAGATAAAGTGATGAGTTATGGGGATGAGTCATGGAGGCATAATATTTCTTAGAAAAGGATAGGCATGTGGGTGAGCACAAGTGTCCCACCATGGCTTGAAATTTATCAATATCCAAATCAGGAGATACGGTTGTGTTAGTGAGAGCCTTCTCCAAAATGTTCTTATGTGTCGGTGATATTTTAAGAAGCTCCAAAATATAAATTTGAGCTGATATTTTCTATAATTGATTGACTAAATTGTACTATCTTGGAGGGGAAATAGTTGATTTGGGTGAACTTCCTTTTACGACAATTTTACCCTGGCCCCTCATTGTTGCATTAACTTCCCGATACTCTTGCTTTCCTATGATCTTGATGACGTTGACTTGTTGGTAATTTGTGTAGATATGATTGATTCTGGTGTCATAGAAATGATTTACATTTTTGCCTTTGTCACCTGAAGATTCCCATTTTTGATAATTGGGAAGAGGGTCCTTAAATGCATGGTGATCTTCATTGGCATGATGTCCCTCAACAGTTACGATGTAATTTTCGATCAAATTTTGGACCAAATTTTTCAAACCTTGGCAATTATTCATCCTATGACCCATACATCTATGTTAATCACAATAATACAGGTCATTTCATGATTGTGGTTTGAATCGCGACTCATAATCTCTCTGTGGTGGCAATGTGGTGGCAACACGATGACATTTTGATTCAAAAGCTCTTTGAGAATTGATTCAAAAGACTGGCCCAAGGGAGTAAAACTCTGTCAATTTGAGAAAAAATGTGATTTGGTTAGGTTTGAATTTTTATTTCTGTTGAGACTATTACTTAAATCACCATGATTATTGGCCATGTTTCCTTGGTTAGCATCGTTTCCCTGATTGGAATTTTTGTTGCCTTGGTTAGTTGAGTTTCTAGGATTTGTGTTATTATGTTGAATACCTAATATATTGAGAATGGTTGGATTTTATTTCACGTTGTTGGCATCTACCACCCCATCATTTACAACATTCTTATTTCTAGTCCAAAATTTTGATTTATTGTTGTTGTTGTTGTTTTGATTATACGAATTTGGACCATCTTTGTCAAGCTTTAGTACTCCCCTCTTGACCAAGGCCCCTTCAACAGTAATTATGTTTTCAATTAATTTTTCAAATGATGGAGGACCATGAAGGTTGAGCCTATAACTCATTTCTTGATTTAGACCGTCTATAAAGATTTCCATCTTTTCCTTTTTAGGATCTGGACTAGAATATCTTGCAAATAACCTCCTCCATCTTTGCAAGAATGTGATAAAGGGTTCCCCAGTCTTTTGCTTTGCTTTGCACAAATCAAGCATGGCTATTTGGTGTTGTATATTGTAGGAGTATTGAGATATGAATTTATTGATTAACTCCTCAAACATTTTGATGGGGGGAGTGATTTTGGAAAGCCACTCCATGGAACCTAGACTTTGTGGGAACAATCGCAACAGGTACGTATCTTCATGAGCAAACTCAAGGATCATATTTTAAAAATCTCGCACATGATCAATAGGATCCGTTTTCCCATTATATTTGTCAAATTTTGGGATTTCACAATGCTTTGGAAAAGGAATCATGTTGAGGTTCCTATCAAAGGGATATGGGCAGATATCTTCCAAAACATATTTCTTGGTTGTGCCCCCTTGTATTTCTTTAATTTTCCCTTGTAATGCTCTTATTTGTTGGGTAAGAGCACTAAAATCATTTAAGGGGGTTTCAATTCGTTCAGGATCTTCTTTGATTTTCTCCGTATCAAAATCAGAGGGTAATTTATCTCCTTGGTTTGCCAACAAAAGAAAATATCTTTCTTTATTCCACTCTAATATCTTGTCCAAAAAAGTATGAAATTGTGGATCCTGTTCAACTTCTTGAAGCAATTCCTCAGTTATTTCATTATAATTTGAATTATTCCCAGTATGAAACTTATGGAAATGATTTTCTTCCCTATCACCCATGTTGCAAAATGGATTTTCCCTTTCGTCTTCTTCTTGGTGTTTTTGGGATCTTGTGACAACAAGCATATGCTTGTATCAATTTTTTACTAACCTTGATCACAAATGGGAGAGTGAAAATTTGTTGAATGCCTTAATCAGAATAGAATGATGAATTCTATTGATATGACTAAATAAATTTCTAATTTTTAGATTGTGATTCCCTGGATTTAAGGATAATGACCCTGTTATGGGAATTAAACTAAAAATTGGAAATGGATATGATAATGCACTTTGTGATGTTTTGATCTCAGTTTAAGAAAATAAGGAATTTTGCAAAAGCTTAATGTTCCCAAGTTCTCTATTGCAACACTTGATTAGGACGATTAGAATATTGAATTGTAGGTTGTGGGATGAAAGAGGGATGAATGGGCTGACTATGATTATGTCTCTATGAAAGAGCTCTTCGTTGAAAGAAAGCTCATGAAGATAATGGTTCTAAAGAAAAATCCTCAGTAAATCCCCTAGCAAAGTCATGATATCGGTGAATGAAAATTTAATGCTCAAGAAAAACTTTTCGACTTTGATATAAAAATCGCCTCCTTTTCAAAAGCTTCTTGTAACGAAGGGACCTTTTTGGTTTCTTGATCCTTTTCTCAATGGATTTCTTAACAAAGGTTATAGATTTTAGACCCCGAGCATAGAAAAGACTAGAATTGTTACTAGATTGCATTAGAAAACTATTTTGACTCAAAAAATAGGTGTGCTACTTTGTGTCAGGGATGCGCTAAACTTTTCAATGAATGCGCTAAAAGATCAAATCAATGCGTTGAAACATACATATTTTTGAAAATTTACTAAATTTGATGATCTTATCTGAATTATCATTTGAAAAACACATCATGCAGTAAGAAGAAAGTTATTTTTAAGGTCCTAGAATGTAAACAATAAGTGTATGTTCTCTAAGATTTCCATGGGTATTTCAAACAAAACAAACACTTCAAGTAGACTCACTCTTAATGGTCAAAAAGGTCATCATAATCACCACATCCCACATCTTAGAATTACATTGACTCACATAGCCGTGTCACCCCCTAGAGGGCGTCCATGTTTTTGTCTTTTCTAGGTGTGTACTCAAAGTTAGATTTCTCGATCCCTTGAGAAAATGGTCCTGGGCAATTATATGGTGAGTATCTTGGGGGCTGATTCTTCCCTCCCCTTGCACTGTGAGTATTATAATGTTTGGCTACTAACTCAGTTAGCTTCTACACTAAGATTCGTAGTAAGTTTTTCCGTTCAGTGCGGAAAATGATATACTCCCTCAAGAGACCTCCCAACCTTTGGAACAAAGGCTTTGGGGATGGTTATCTTGCACACTATTGTCGAGTGGATTTTCATCAACACTCGCTTTTGATTATAGTGGGTTGGAAACCTTGGCTTTAGATGTTCCCACTTAGGTCATTCCTCTTGGGTGAGTACTTTTTCCCACAAGAGTAGGCTTGCTAAATGTTTTAATAAAGCATAAAATGCATGAAAATAAAAGATGAGTTTGGAATTTTGATCACCCAATTAAGGGGAGAGCATAGGCCTATCACCTGACAACCACAACAACAATCTTGTTCAATTTTAATCCCAAATAAAAAAATTTCTAAGCTAGGTGAAGATGTTGCTTCACAAAAGACATGGGATTCATTTTATCCAAGATATATCAACTGTTTGGTAACTACCCTAGGATTGGTTTATTTTAACCTTATGCAGAAAGTATTAATCTTTGTCTGCGGATGCGTCAGAATTAGGATTAGAAGTTTACATTATTCTAGTTGCGCTAAACTACGAGTCCAGTTTGTAACCTGCAGTAAAATATTAAAAACAAGGCAAGGTCCCTAGGGTGGGCACCAACTTATGTGTGTGTGAATATGTGGGAAATCAACACAAACCTTAATGAAATGATTTATATTAAAGATTCAAAGCAAAGAAGCTAATCTAAATTTCAATAAAATGAATCTTTTAAGAACATCTCATTATCCTCTATTCTTAAAGATTTTTTTAACCTTTTGGCCCTCAGACTTCCATGTGCACAAGGGCTATTAGAATGACACTTAAGAAATGAGATTAGTATTTAACATGTAAGCTAATTAAAATCCTACATGAAACTAAATGGTAGAAATGATGATGGATATTATTATGAATGATGGATGATTATGATGAATGGTGGGTGACCATGATAAATGGACAAATGGTGGTGGGTACTATGGTATTGATCTATATGATTCTATATATGATTCTACATATGCTCAAATGGAAACTATTGACATGCTAATCTAACATGATATTATGATACAATGGAGGACATAAAAAGCAACTATGAAGCAAAATGTTAGTCTAAGATCTAACTATGATGCAAAACATGATGTAAAAAGTAATTATAAGACTCCATAATGCTCCCAAGCTCCAAAGATGTTCCTACATGATAACTCTAATTCAAATGTGGATAAAATACAATGCCCAAGGGTTACATTTATAGCCTTTTCCAAGCATCTAGTGAGGTGGAAATAATCAATGGTCCAGATTCGAACAAGAAGAATGGATGGTGAAGATGGAGAAAATCAATATGTTGTCCCCTTGACCAAAGACAACATTCCATTTGGATGAGGGAATCAAGTGTGTGAGAGAAAGACCATGTGTTTAAAAATTGGTTGAAGAATAAGCCATGTGTTTGAAGATAATTCTAATTTAAAAATTCAAATTATTTAATTTCATGTGACCTTGGTGAGGTGGCATAAAAATTTATAGAAATGTGCTTGAATTCCAAATTTGGGATTAGTGAAAATTAATTAAATAAAACAAATAGAAATTTGTTTATTTAATTAAAGGGCAACATGCCAAATGGATGGGAGAATCAAGTGTGGGAATAAAAGACCATGTGGTGAAAGTTTGGTGGAAGTGTGTGAGGAATAAGTCATGTGTTTGAATGCCAAATGTGTGGGAGAATCAAGTGTGGGAAGAAAAGACCATGTGGTCAAAGTTTGTTGAAGAAGTGTGTGAAGAATAAGCCATGTGTTTGAAAGTTTGTTGAAGATAACTCTAATTTAAAAATTAGAATTATTTAATTTCATGTGACCTTGGTGAGGTGGCATGAAAAGTTATAGACATGTGCTCAAATTCCTAATCGAGATTAATGAAGATTAATTAAATAAAACAAGCTTATGGAAATTTGTTTATTTAATTAATTTAGAAGAATATGTTTTTAGATTTGAAGAATTAGAAGATATGAACTATATAAATAAATTGAGAATTTTTGTATAAGTAGATGAAATATTAATTAAATAACTAGTATTTAATTAATTAAATGTCTTGACTGTTTTTAGGTGTATATAGTAATTTATCAAGTAAGTTTTATCCATCAAGGTTTGCATAACCTTACTACCTAACAATGATGAAATTTCTATCATGTCATCATTCCCCTTGTATTACCAACCTTATTATCCATGAATGTTTACATAGTATTTAAAGCATATTAAAGTAACACAATATAGTTTCTATGCATATAACCCTCTATCGACGTTTTCTAACAACTAGACTTATCAAACATCTTTCATACTTCTCCAAAGAAGATAACCAATTCATGATAGAATAACTAAATTACTTTTCAAATGAGACAAACAAAGTCACACAATCTTTATAAAATCCTAAAATGCATAAAAGAGTAGAATTCAACATGCCTGTTTGAGGAAAGCTCCAATCGACCGAACTAGAAATTCATATTTCAAAATGCTTCACATTTTGGAAATTCATATTGCAAGATAGAATTCTAATCAATTCGTACCATTCTTAGTTGGTGCCACATTATGCCATTCATGCCTTAAGACAAGGGTCATTTTTGGCTCTTTGACTTGGTCGATACTTTCCTGTGCATGGTCATTTACTGTTGTTTTTTTTTTTGACAAAGTCTTGGTAGATATATTTACACATTAAAATGCATTGGATACTAAGCCCTATACACAACACTATCAATACTTAACTCAACATTGAATAATTTAAGCATTTCTTGTGGTTTATGTGTTGCCTTGATTTGTTTTACACGACACTTAAATACCTAATGCAATCTCTAATGCTTATGCACTGCCCTCTACTTAAGTGCTATCCATTTTTATATCAGAGCTATAACTTATATGTATGGTTGTGCATTACATACTTTATTCTACTCAATACCTTATGCACTTCTACAAGTATTTTAACGCTATTTTGAAATCATTAATATGTATACATATATAACAAGATAAGTTTATATAAATATGTATCTAAATATGTATATATATATTTATATCAACTTATAAAATGTATCATCCGATATTTGAATACATACACACACATTTATATTATTTTTCACATTTTGATAATATATATATTTTTATATGCATATATACATATACTAACATATATGTATGCACATTTTCATCACGTACTACATATACATATATTAGTATGCATATAATTATATACATATCTAATGTATATATATATATATATATATATATATAGCATTACCTCAATAGTTATATTTAAACACATATAATCACATTCTCATTGATAGACATGTACACACGAAGTGTATATATATCTCATCAATCAAATAAAAATACATAAGGAAGAAATCACAAATGAAAATAGACTCAATCATATAACCCATTCAAAAAATTCATAGACAAGATCATAATGTCATACTAATGAAGCACTGAGTCTACTTTCCTTTTCACTTTGTTTTATTGAATTTCACTAAGATTTGAGTATTTTATAGCAAATTTACTAAAACTAGTTAGAAACCCTTGGTTAACTGCCATGAAGGGAAGAAAAATGAAAATATCACCATTACACAGAAGAAACCTTATGAAAATTGGTGGAATGGATGGGGTTAAGGTTTGTTTTGTGTCTACAAACTTTCAGGACCACGGGATGGCATTGAGAGCAATTTTGGTGATTCCCTAGCCTAATTAACCTCATGTTTTAGGATTGAAAGTGCATAGGGCTTAGGGTTTGAAGTAGAGATCTTAAAAAGTGGTTTGAATTTCTTGGAATTGTGTTTGAAGATTTCATAAAACATGTCTGATCCATTGGCAAGGATTTTTGAAGTCTAGAGTGGAAGGACCTTGTTGTGACCTAGTAGGAGAAGCCTAATTAGGCCCTAATTCAAAGCGTAGCAGCAAAAAATTAGCTTTTGTGTTCCAAAACATTCGCACCTAAAATTGAGACATGTTGTCAAAGGGAATAAAGGGTATCTAAATCTGCAATTATATTTTGGGTATGAGTTCTGGTTTGAAAATTATGTTGGAAAAATAGATTATGGAGTGCTACTAGGAGTTAGTAGACCTAGGTAAAGAAACCCACCATTTAATGCTTGAGAACTTGAAGAGTTGTTTTATTTAGATAATTTTGAGGCTAACCACCCCTTCTCTACATCAAGTTGGTATCAAATCTTAGGTTGGTCTGTAAAAAGGGAAAGTGTGAAGCAAAAGAGAATAAGATGCCTCCAAAAGGTAACACTATGGCTAGAAAAATGAATGAAATGGAAGAGAAGACTGCAAAAGAGATTAGGAAATTGAAGGAGCTGCAAGAAATTTTGGTATACAAGCTTGAGGCTGTTGAAATATTTCAAAGGATAGGTATGGTCATGGGTGATGTGAGTGATCCTGAAGAAGAAGGGGAAGAGGAGAATCCCCAAGAAGAAGAAGAGGAATTGGATCTTGATGAGCAAAAGATGGCCAAGCTACTGAGAGCAGAAGATAGGCACAAGGTAAAGATGGATTTACCTATGTATGGATGGAACTTGAATGATGAAGAGATTTTGGATTGGATTACAACACTTGACAATTACTTTGAATGTGAAGATATGCTTGAGGAACAAATGGTAAAGTTGGAAAAAACAAAATTGAAGGGTCATGCCCTATTTTGGTGGGATTATGAGAAGAATGAAAGGAGGAGGAGATTCAAGCCAAAAATTATCCCTTGGGATAGAATGGTGGCCAAAATCAAGGGTGAGTTCTTACCAGATGATTATGCAATTCAATTGTACAAGAAACTTCAAAATCTGAAACAAAGAGATATGGATGTCAAAGCCTATACTGAGGAGTTTTATAAACTAAGTATAAGAGTATGTCACATGGAAGATGATGTGGAGAAAGTTGCTGGATATCTCAATGGGTTAAGATTTAACCTTCAAGATGAGTTGAGTTTGACAAATCTAAGAACGGTAGAGGAATGCTACCAATTGGCAATCAAGGTTGAAGAAAAGCTAAAGAGAAGGCAATACAAAAAAAATAATGGAAGAGGCTGAAATTCTAGAGGAAGAGGGTCAATTTCTAATCCAAGGAAGTCATATGAGGGCTAAGAAGATACAAGAAAAGTCCAAGAACAAGGGGCAGATCAGAGAGGTGGATTTAGAGGTAGATTTGGAGGTCAAGGAAGAGGATTTAGTGGGTTCACAAGAAGGTGTTACCAATGCAACAAGTTTGGACATCAAGCATGGAAATGTAATGAATTTAAGGCCACTACTTAAATTGGAGGAGAGAGGAGAAATCAGATTGTTCAAGGAGATGATTGTGAGATTGAACTCAACATCACAACATGATGGTCTAGAAGTTGGAGAATCACTCATGGTAAGGAGAACCCTCATCAAAGTACCAGTGGAATAGGAACCACCACAAAGGAGGACTCTCTTCAGAACAACTTGTAAGTGCTTGGGTAATGTTTTTAAAGTTTTAATTGATTTAGGTAGTCAAGATAATATGGTTTCAATTGAGATGGTTGAAAAAATTAGGTTGGAAAGAATACCACATGCTACTCCTTACAAAGTCTCTTGGTTAAATTAGGGTCAAAATGTTTTGGTGAATGAGAAAAGTTGGGTGCAGTTTCATATAGGAGGGTACAAAGATAAAATTCTATGTGACATTATACCCATGGATGTGTGCCACTTTCTGCTAGGGGGGCCTTGGCTATTTGATAGGTTTGCTAAGTATGATGGAAGGAGGAATACTTATGAGATAGAAAAATATGGGGTCTCCTATACCTTGACACAATTGAAGGAGGAGGAAAAAGGAAAAACATGGGATCTAATGTGATCATGGTAGGTAAGAGGAGGACAAGAACCTTGTAGCCACTCCAAAACCTAGAGACATTATGAAAACATAAATGAAGATTGACTTGATGTTGGAGATCCAATATTGCCTTGAGAAGCACGTTGCAAGGATGGTAGAAGGGGTGTTCCAATAATTTTGTTCAAAAGGGGATATTTTTCATTCCATTCATTTCATTTCAGAGGTTAGTATGTCTGATCAAGTAGCAGTTACAGGGGAACACCAATAGATGGAAGAGATGAGAAGAAAAGGTGAAGTGGTCAAGAAGAAACTACAAAGGAATGTGGACAAGTCCAAGCATACACCTAAAGTGAAGAAGAAGGAAGTTCATTATAAGGATGTAGAAGATATGATTGTAGTAATTATGTAGATTTAACAACATTCTTAGATGAAGAACAGGTCAAAGATCATTCATCAAGTAAGCCTTTGAAGTTGGAGTATGTCATAGGTGCCAAGGAGCTCAAAAATATAAAGGATAATGCCTATTTCTAGTATTTGGTTCATTGGAAGGGTTTAACAAAAGAAGATGTCATTTGGAGGTCAGAGAATGGCATGATTAAACATGAATCTATTGTTGCAGCACTATCCTCAAATGGGACTTGAGTTCATTTTGCCTTGGGAGTATGGTGTAGGAGCACCTTACGTCTAGTAGGTGAAGGTTCACATTTTGGTTTGGTTTGATGTTTTTGCATGTAATAAGGTCATTTAAGACAATATCAGGTGTTTTTGAGTCAATGTTAGGTCATTAGGTGGATTGGTGAGTCAAGTTGCATAAAGTTGTCAAGTTTGCACAAATATTGTAAATGTTACAAAAGTGCAAAAACAAGGAATGTGTAGAGTCATTAGTTGTAATTGATGAATTTAGATGGTTGGAATTCAAATGGAAATTTTAAACCATTGGAAAATGTTTAAATATGCTTGGGAAGGTCAGAGCCAAGGTTGGAAATTGTATCTTCAAGAAAAATCAATAAAAATATAACTTTGTTCTTGCATTTCTGAACGTTATTTTGCTGCTCCAGGATTGTGTACAGTTTTGTATGACACTATCATTATTTGAAACTAGTTGGGATTGATGAAGCACTGAGTCTAATTTCCTTTGTACTTTTTTCCATTGAATTTCATTAAGATTTGAGCATTTTATAGTAAATTTACTAAAACTGGTTATAAACCATTGGTTAACAGCCATGAAGGGAAGGAAAATGAAAATCTCACCATTCCACTTGTGAAACCTCATTAAAATTGGTGGAATGGATGGAGTTAAGTTATTTTTGGTTCTACAAACTTACAAGAGTAGGGGATGGAATTGAGAGCAATTTTGGTGATGCCCTAGCCTAATTAACCTCATGTTTTAGGCATTGAAAGTGCATAGGGCTTAGGGTTTGAATTAGAACTCTTAAACAATGGTTGGAATTGCTTGGAATGGTGTTGGAAGATGTCATAAAACATATTTGAGTCATTGGAAAGGATTTTTAAAGTTTATAGTGGAAGGACCTTGTTGTGACCTAGTAGGAGAAGCCTAATTAGGCCTAATTCAAAGTGTAGCAACATAAATTTGGCCTTTGTGTTCCAAAACACCCCCAACTGTAATTGAGAGATGTTGTCAAAGGGAATAAAGGGTATCTAAATCTGTAATTATATTTTGGGTATGAGGTTTGGTTTGAAAATTATGTTGGGAAAACATATTATGGAGTGCTACTAGGAGTTAGTAGACCTAGGTAAAGAAACCCACCATTTAATGCTTGAGAACTTGAAGAGTTATTTGTTTTATATAATTTTGAGGATAACCACCCCTACTCTGCATCAAATAATGAAACATGGCCAAAGGTAACTTACTATTTCCCAAGCTATTATCCTGACTTGACCAAACTAGAAGTGTGTGTGTGTGTGTAAAAAATCAGTTTAGGTCCTATCAAAGGTTACCAAACCAATCCCCTCTTCTGAGTGATACTTCCCCTCTCTTCCAAATGATTGAACCTATTCCTACATTCAACTTAGCACATAATAATAGTATTCAAATGTTCACATGAAATCCACTTGCATCATAAAACATTTATATCAACAACACATTAGAATGTTCACATTGTAATACATATTCTTTCATTGAATTTCATCAATACAAAGCATATTCATTCCTTTGAAATCAATAGCATCTTATTGAATATTTCAGTATTTCTTTCACTTGGTAAACATATTAAAGTAACGATTTGCATTTAACACCATTTTTGCTAATGAAGGTAAAAGTAACTCAGTAACTAGGAAACATGGTGTAACAATAATAATAGGTTACTGAAATGAAGGGGAATAGGTGAGGTAGGTTTTGAATGGGGGTAATATACCTATTTTCCTACTTTCATTAGGAAAAAGAGATCCCCTAGGGAAATATTGACTTTCAACCCTTAGGTGAGTCAATCTTAATGGAGATCTTGTTGATTTCCTTATGACTGAGGACAAGGTAAATCAGTCTAAAATACGCTATTGGGAGATAAATGAAAAATACCAAATGAATTTAATTATGCAATGTAAGACTTGAAACATCAATTTAAAACCTTAATGTAATAGAATCCAAAAAATTCTGGTAGATCTGAGAAGAGAATGAGTTTATGCACCTATCACCAAAAGCAATTCCTGAATATCATCTTGGGACAGATTCACCCTAGGGAAAATGGGTCTTGCTATAGGGATCTAAAATCTATTTTGACAGTCCTCTGCTCCTAGATCTACACTCCTGATTCCTCTAGATTTCACAATTGAAAATTCAGAATTAAATTTTACAAGTGAGTTTCCATGGCTTGATGACAATGTTGACAACTTTGACAACTTTGCAAAATTGCACTTTTGATCAATCTTCAGTTCTTCTTCACCTACAAATCCGCAAACACAAAGGGAGGGAAAAAATGTTTATTTTTGGTGAATGGGGGTTTGCCTTGGTCAAACCCCATTTTGGTAATTAAACCTTGAAATGTAATGAAATATGAATGGAAGGAATGATGAATGAACAGTGCTATGTTGCAACTCACCAAACCTTGCAATGAATACCCTTGAAGGATTGGCATCTAACACATCTCTTCAAGGTCTTGATCTTGCATGAAACAAATTGATTGGATGTTGCTCTTGATGCTTGAATCTTGACTCGAATGCTTGAAAGCTACATCACAATGTTAGCTCCAAATAATGCATGAATGAAGATAACTTTGACATGATACTTGAGATCTTAAATACTGCAACAAATGATTGAGAAATATGCTCTTGAACACCTTTGAAAATAATATTTTCTCTTATTAAGTCTCTGAAAAAGTTTTGAGATTTGAATTGATAAAAAGACCTTGTATTTATAGGTAATTTTCTAATTTCCCAAAAAATTAAACATCAAAGGCTCACAAATGAAAATTAATTTTTTTTTCATTGGATTTATATTTGCATATTCTTATGATTGTGGAATGAGAATGAATTTTATGTTATGGATGTCTGGATGGGTTTTTTGAAAAGACCCTTTGTCCTTGTACTGCATCATATAACAACTATTTCATTGAATGATGCATTAAGATAGCTAAAATATAGTTCCTACATAAATACACAGTGAAAACCATAAATCCTCACACCATAATATAAACTCCACTAGATAAAGCAATATACATGATTACATCTATAGTGTAGGAAATTGAATACCTTTACATTTTCACATTGTGTTTGGGTCCCTTAATCTATTGGACTTGATTAAGCGTCTATGCATTCCAAAGCCTTATTCTTACCATTTTCTGAAAGGAGAACCAACATTAAATAAATGCATTTAATAATTAAATTTCCTTGGATCATGTGTGTCCTAGAGATATAGGCCAGGACCCATTCGCCCATGGGACAGCAGGTCCCCTTTATTAGCTAGGAACCATAAAATATGTTTTTGGTGGCATTTTAATGATCAAAATTCAAATTGTAAGTGTCGGCTTTTGGAATCTAATTTTTAGGAAATTGGATAAATACCTATAAATACATATTCATTTTACCATTTGAAATCCATCAAGAGAATACACTCTATGAAGCAATCCTATTGAGCAAATATTATTGTCAAGAGCATTCAAGAGTAGTATTATCAGTCATTATTGAAAGTAATCAAGATCCTAACATCATGCCAAAGTTTATGTGTTTTCATGTTGTCTTGTGAAGGCTAACAAGTGTTGTAGGTTTTCATGTATTTAAGAATTCAAGAAAATAAAGCAAGCAAGATCCAATTCCCTTGAAGTGATGTGTATGACTTCAATCCTTTAAGGAAGCAATTGAAGGGTGGTGAGTTGAAAAAATTATTCATTCATCATTTCCTTCCTTTCCATTCAAGATTTTTATGATTGATATAGCCAATATTAGTGGAAACACTAGTCACGGGGTTTGACTGAGGCAAGCCCCTAAAATGGCCCAACATTTTCTTCCTCTTTGAATGTGCAAGTTACATGTTAAAGAAGGATTGAAGAGAAATTTTGTATTGTTGTATTTTTTGTCATCATTCTTTTCAACCTATAGAAACTAAGTTACAAAATTCATTTTTGAATTTCAACAAGTTTGCAAATGGAAAACATCTTAGATCCAACACTAAGGGACTGTAAAAATTAATTTTGAAAGCCTTAACAAGGACCCATTTTCCTAGGGTGAATCAATCCTCCTACATGATAGGTCCAAATAATAGCTCATTTTCTATTGTTTTTATACATGTTTTGAGATAATTTTAGATAAACTTTCCAGACAATGCTCCTACATTATACTATCCTTTTGTATCTATTATGCAGAATTGAACCCAAAATATGTTGATGGAATTATGGTTATAATATACTAGTATTGGATGGTTTATATGAAGATATATATGGAATGTTGATGGAATGCTATGTTTAGAATATGATAGCTATCCTTTGTGTACATGCTTTGCAAAATTAACTTTTTTGCAGCTAAAGAGGGACTGTGGCACACAACAATTACATGATGAACCCATAGCAAAAGGGAACTCTAGACACCAAAACATGAGAGTTCCAGATAAGTTGAATGTGATGATTATTGATTAAAGGCACTTGATGAAGGATAAACATGTGTTATTATAACCAATTAATAAAAATTGAAGAAGAGGTCTTCTTGACTCATAGGATTTTGACAAATGGTTGTATGGTTACATGCAATTTTGTTTTGACAAAGTTTTATTCCTATTAGGATTCTTTTTCCTTTTCAGTTAGTTGAACAATTCAAGTATTAAATCTACACTCCAATATTTGGGGGTGCAGTTAATTATTTTAGTTAAGTTGTTGCTTTGAATAAGATTCCCTCAAGCTTGTATATAGCTTTTGATTGAATCCGTAGAATAGTTAGTTGGTTTTTTTAGTTTTATGCTATCAATTACTTTTAGTTTCAAGATATGAAATATTCAGAATGATTGAATACAATTTGTGGAAAGATCTTTGTAATATTTTATAAGATGCAATGAATGGAGTTAATTTTATGGGATGCATAGAATCTATTAGCTAGATTTGAGTTCAGTTAAAGTGAGAACAACTACTTGAGCAGGCCACTCAAGGTACTATTCCTCACTTCATTTTCTAGTTATTTATTTTTGTTTAATAGTTCTTATTAGTTTACCACTACTTCATGAATCATATGCAAGTTAATTAGAATTTCATATCTTCCTTATTGTTAATAAATGTTTATGGATATGCATGCAATGGCTAACCATTAGTACTATGGAGGTTAGTTTAGTTGAGTCATTATTTTTTATCAGTTTTGCATTGTCACAACATTTCATTAGTAACAGTTCAGTTATAGTCTAAGTTGTAGGTACCGGTAGCAACTAGTTTTGGTTTATATTTTTACTGTTTTGCAGTTCTGTGAATTTCCAACAAGTAGAATAACTTAAGTAGGATAGTTTAGGTAGTTTTGAGTCCTTGAAGGCAGATACAATGTTGCACCATCATAAGCTTACAAACCCTGGGTTGAAAATTTAATGTAGTCTTGAGCAATGTTGAGTGGACTATTCAGTTAGTTAACCCTTTGAATTGTGTGGATTCTATCAATTTTACAACACATTAGCTTAGACTCTACATTTTTGGTGACATTGTTGGGGATGGTACTATCTTCATAGAATTATTTTTACAACTTTCATAGTAAATTTTTCTTTTCAAGCATTAGGACTGTTAGATATAATCTTTTTCAAACACCAAAGATACACTAACATTGTGCAAGACCACTACGTTATAAAGACATATTTCA
Organism: Sequoiadendron giganteum; assembly: GCA_007115665.2. Classification (NCBI taxonomy): domain Eukaryota; kingdom Viridiplantae; phylum Streptophyta; class Pinopsida; order Cupressales; family Cupressaceae; genus Sequoiadendron; species Sequoiadendron giganteum. The sequence goes on from CM021109.1 coordinate 586,577,005, forward strand.
TGTATGTGGAGGCAAAGAGATCTCTTGGGTAGGTTCCTTCCTTCTACATGCTAGGAAGCTATATCAAAGATTGGAGAATCTAGTACTTAGAGAAAAGGTCACACTGAAGAAGAAATTTCCTTATCACTCACATATAGCACGCATACAAAAGGAACATACTGCACCATGGGGGATGCAATAGAGGATGATCTTGAATGACCAACATTTGAGTTCCCTATCACTAACCAGCAAAGGGCTACACAACTGAAGAATATTCCTCCATTAGCCTTACTAGTATTTTATGGGTTAATGAATGAGGACCCATATACATTTCTGTTTGAATTTGACGTCCTATGCAAAAGTTATGATTATACTTTTGATGCTCATAGGCTCAAACTCTTCCCTGCAAATCTAAAGGATGCAACCCTAAGGTGGTTCATGGGATTGGGAAAGGATGTTGTTCTTGATTGGGACACTATGAAGACAATGTTCCTAGAGAAGTATCAAGACTATTTTAGGGGACTTGACAAGAGGAAAGATGACATTTTTAGAATGTCACAAAAGGATGATGAGCCCTTAGAAGATTATGTGGAGATATTTCAGTTTTCTCTAAAGAAAAACTCGTAAAACAAGTTGTCAAAAGAGTCCCTCAAGTTGGTCTTTTTGAGGGGAGTTAATGATGACTGCATGAATGCCTTGAACCTCATTGGACAATGAGATATTTCATAGATACCATTTCAAGATATTTTTAAGGCCTGCAAGAATTATTCCAGGACCTTTACTAAAAGGGCAAGAGGAGATAGGACATCCACAATTGGTAAATTGTCTATAGGGGTTTCCAAAATAGAGATAAGAAATATATTATCCAACATGAAAGAGGATATCATCACACATTTGGAAACTCATTGGATACTCTCCACATTAAGAAGAAGCAAGAGTGATGTAGAGTATGGGGTTACCCAAACTCTCAACTTGACAAGGCTTAATCAATATTTTACATCACCAAAAGGGTGCTAACTCACCAACCCATTTAAAAAAACTTGGAATCTCTTTGAAAAACATAGGTATGACATAAATAAGGCAAAAATAATTCACCAAAACTCTGACTCTTCAAAATATAAACCTTCCTTTGGATTGTCTCACATTACTCCTTCAACCACTCACGGTTCACAATACACAAAAGGGATTATTTGACTCAGGGGTTCAAACCAACTCTTAATACACTTCCCATAGGATAATTATGGCATAATAAACCCAAAATACTCTAGGTCTCCAACCATCCACTTTTCTCATACAAGTTGCCTTCACTCCTTGTAGCCATTCAACTAGGAACTATCACTCATAACTTTTTATACATATCTGATATCAAGATTATAAAACCAGTTTTAGATACCCTTTTGGAAGCTACCCAACATATGAAAAAATAAAGGGTGGTTTTTTTGTAAGACAAAACCCAAAAATTGACTGGTATGCAGAAATTAGGCCAAATTAGGCCACTTTTACAAAGCAAGTGCATGAAAATTAAGAAAATAACTTCCAACCTCCACTACAAGGATCTTATAATATCAAATGGGGTCCCATTATGTATTTTTTATCACTCAAATTCATTTCCAATATGCTATCCCACCAATTCACCCTTTTACCTAGCATTTTAAAGCTTGTTCATGAGGGGGTTTATTGAAAATACAGTTTCTAAACTTCAAAAAACCTTAGTCACACCATAATAGGTCTGAAAAATTCTATACAAATCATCACCCAACCTTCTTCAATTCATTTTCACCAATCTTCACCTCCTAGCCATCATTCTTTGCTTGAAAACATGCACAAAATCAACTAGGGCATCAACAAACTACTACCAAAATCTTATCCCCTACCTCTGTAAACTTCACAATAGAAAAAGTACCCTATCTACTCCCATTCCACCAATTTTCAGAATTTTCCATCAGTGGAATGGGTCAAAACTCATTTTTTCCTCTTTTAAACCCTCAAAATAAGGGTTTCCAAACCAATTTTAGTAAATTGCTTATTAAATGTACAAATATTAATGGATTCTCCTCAAACCAAGTGAATTGGAAAGTTAACTCAAGGTTATATCAATGCAAATAAAATTTACAACATAAATATACCGTACGGATCCATACAATGGTTTGGAACAATAGAAAACATGAGAGATTGCAGGAAATAAAGAGTTTTATTGATTTAAATTTTCATGAAATGGCTTGCCCACCTGGCCATGACCATTAAATCATGTATATATGAATTTACCATCATAACAAACCATTTTGAATACCTGTTAAACCTCATGATCGTTCAACTTCCCTTTTGTTGCATTTTTGCAATTTACAATATGACAACATTGCAACATTTTGATAGTTTTTAATAAAACCCACCTAGATACCTACCAATGACCCAAAACACCTTAGACACACTAGAAATGGTCTTCAAGACCTTATTAAAATCTTGAAATACCCAACAAAAGAAAAATTTACAAAATGGCCTCATTGAAAAGATTCGAATAAGACATATAAGATTGTATGAAATAAATGAATTAGTTGCATGCTTTTATTAGATAAGGTAAATAGAGTGAATTGATGAAGTCACGATGTGCTAATGAGGTGTGCAAGTGTATGGATGTTAGCCACAATAATTTTTGTTGTTATGAACAGATAGGTTTTTGAAGTAAACAATATCTTTGTCAGGTGGGTTGCTTTTGACATTAAGATAAAACATAATTAAAGAGGTTTGATATTTTTATCTTTAGTTAAGTTGATCATCGTTATATTGATTCTTTAAGGGGGGAAGGGTGTCACGACCCCTATTTTTATTGTTCATATTTTATAATGTTTAATTAAAATAATTTGTGGTGAAATAAAAGTGCAAAGGAATAAAAGAATTAATTATATTTAATTAGAGAATTCATTTTTACAATTAAATGATAATGCTTGTTATTTAGAATAATTAATATATTTGAATGATAATGCTTGTTATTTAGAATAAGTAATATATCTGCAATTAAATGAAAATACCTTGTTATTTAGAAAAATTATTTTTATGTGCAAGTAAGTAATATTTTATTATTATTTATTTCAATAAATATTTAAATTGCAAATTAAAAATGGCCTATTTTTTTTTTTTTTTGAGGATAAATGCTTCATTTGCAATTAAAATAGGAATTCTTTATTAATATTTATTGGGATAAATATTGTGCATGAAATAGACTTTATTTTATTTATTATTTTCAAGATTAGGTTTTTGGGGGAAAGCTAAAAGAAAAACGTTAAAAGAAGGAAAACTAATAACAAAAGCATACAATTATTTTCAAAAATTTCTTGATCTACATTGCAAAAGATAACTGAAAATAATGGTTGTTGGGAAGAGGGTTTTCAGAAGCACATAAACTAAAAAGGTGGAAGGAAGAGGAGGAAATAATTCCAGGGGAAAGAGGGAAGTCTTCAACAAAAGATTACTAGCAATCCAAAACGGGGAAAGTGAGGAAACTAGAAGAAGAATTTCAATTGGAAAGCGTTTCCCAGGTTTTGAATCTTTTTTCGAATGTATTTTAGTTTCAGAAGTGAAAAATTGATGATTGCCTTGGAAAGATTTTCTTCTCTTTTGGAAACCCTTTTTAAATAAAAACAATTACAGGATTGTGCAATATTGTAGCAATGTTTTATTTGTTGTGTGTGAAATCCAAATTCTTGGCTGTATAATTTGTTCTTTTTCCTCTTCCTATTATATAAAATAATATATATTTATATAAATTTTCACATATATAAATATATATAATAATATATATGTGTGTGAATATAGCTACTATAAATTCAAAAATTGAATTGCAAACCAAATTATGATAATGCTATATATTCACATATATATACACCAAACTGTGTATATATATGTAAATATATATAATATTATTAATATATTATATTTATATTTCTCTATGTTGGATTTAGGATTCCAGGTCGAAAGCATTATTTTTTAAAAGGCATTGGTTTATATTGTGAAAGGAGTTAAAATTTGATTTTGGGGGGAAGGCTTTAAGCCTCCCCTAGTCGCGCCTCCCATTGAAGGGAAGGCTGGCTATTGAGGCAACCACCCCTCCACAGCCCACAACCTATCCCCATAGGCAACATTCCTCCCCGTTGGGAAGGCCGTTGGCCTATGCCAAGGCCACACCAAAACCTGTTATAAATATCGAACCTCCCCATTCGATTATGTTCAATACATTTTTTTTAATATCTTATATATATATGTATATATATGCATGTACGTATATATGAGGTGAGTATATGGTTATTTTGTTGTTTACCAATTATGCTACTGCTGGAATTTTTTTGTAAGAATATATACATATGCATATAAATATATACCTATATATATATCTATATATACCTATATATATATCTATATATATCTATATATATAAATACATATGTATATTCAATTTCAATGTGATATATCAATCTATTTAAATGAAAACATTTGTTGCTGAACTAATGAATTGGAAATGAAATACCTCATCTAAAAACATATTATTCATTATTCTATATATAAACTAGAATACAATTGCATGAGTATGAGAACAAGATTTAAAACTTTGAAAGGAATAGATATCAAAATCTGTTTGAAATGATTAGTATTCTATTTTAAATTGACATGCTTCGGTATTAGTTAGATCTATTTCTGAATAATTGTATAAAGATGTAATTGGGTAAGTGTACATACACACACACACACACACACACACACACACACACACACATACACATATTGAGGAATAAGCAAGTTGTTACTTTTCAATATATAAAAAATATGTTGCTGATTGGAAGATCTTCGCTCAAATATATGCAAATTTGTTATTTCTTTGGATTGCATTAATTAAATTACAAATGAAGTATTGAACACTTTATTAGCAATAGAAAAGTACTCTATGCATAGGATAGATTTTGACTAAATCAAATCAATGTGAAATGTAAAACTAGATGTAGTATTTCTTTCTTATGAATGATTTTCTTATGAAATCAAACAGTGAACTTGGGAAATATTATGTGTTTAATTATACATATGCGTATTCATGAATGGGAAAGTTTTATTTTCAAAAATGTATATATATTTCTGATCTGAAAGTATTTCATTCAATTATGTATAAACATATAATTTTTAGTAAATCATTAAAATTAGAAATAAGTTATTGGATTCTTGTGTGCAAATAGAAAGGTACATATGTGCATTTAATTGCTACTAGTCATTGGATGGTGCAGGGGCGCCAAGGCCAACTCATGCAAAAGGAGGTCAAGTGATTAGTTATCTTAGTTTTTTGAGTCATTTTACATTCAATAAGGTCCTTGAGACCATTTAATTGTAATTAAGTTGATTCTTGAGTCATTTTGTTCAAAAGGTGAAAATCTTGTAAAAAGTGCAAAAATGCAACTATGCAAAGTTGCAAAAAGACAAGTATGTGGAATATCAAGAGTCACATTGGCATTTGGAAGTTTAAAAGTTAGTTTTATCAGTTTAGGAAGTTGGGAAAAGGTTATAAATTCTTTTTGAACATTGTAAAAGGTTGGTGGTTGTAAGAATTTGAAAATTGAATATCAAACAAGGCATTTTTTGTAGTTTTGACTATATTTTCTGTGTTTACAGGCACTGTACAACCCATACAGGTCCTTAATTAATGTGTAATGATTTTTACCATGTGTTAGGATGAGTCTACTTTCATTTTCAATAGGTTTGTTCTAATTTCATCAACACTTGTGGATTTTAGGGGTTTTCTGCTATGGCAGCCTGTGCAATTTCAAGTTTGCGGGTTTGAACTTGGTGTAATGATTTCTCTAGAGGATCAGGATAAAAATAAATTCACATGTCCTTGGGGGACTTATGCTTACTCTATTCTACCCTTTGGATTATGCAATGCTCCAGCTACCTTTCAAACAATAATACTCAACATATTTTTTGATTATGCACATGATTGCACAAAGATATACATGGATGACTTCACTACTTATGGTGAAAGATATGAGGAAGCTCTCACTAATATGGAAAAAGTGTTAAAATTTTGAAAAGAACACAACCTATCACTCAATAATGAAAAGTGTTTTATGATGATGACATAGGGAGTTGTATTGGGACACTTTATATCCAGTGTCAGAATTCAGGTTGATCCACATAAAATAGAGATAATATCTACCTTACCTATTCCTCAAAAATAAAGAGATGTCAGGAGCTTTCTTAGCCATGCAAGCTACTACAAAAAAATTATCAAAGATTTTAGTAATATTGTTATGCCATTATTTGTTTTTCTAAGTAAGGACATTGAATTTGAATGGACATTTGTGTGTCAACACTCTTTTGAAGAGCTAAAGAAAGCTTTGACTCAAGCAATAGTATTAAGAGGCCCTAATTGAACTCTGCCTTTCCACATACATACAAATGCTTCTGGTTTTTCCATTAGAGGTGTTTTGGGCCATAAGGAAGGCAATAAAGAGTATTCAATTTACTATATAAGCAAGACTCTTCAAGGAGCAAAGTTAAACTATACTGTAACAGAAAAAGAGATGCTTGTTGTAGTATATGCAATTAATAAATTCAAACACTATATTATTGGTTATTTAGTATTTTTCCATATTGACCACACAATAATTAGGTATTTGATGAGAAATCCAGTAGTTGTAGGTAGATTTGTAAGATGGCTACTTATTTTATAGGAATTTGACATTACCACAGTGGACAAACATGGTAAGGAAAATCTAGTGGTAGATTTCCTATCCAGATTTCCAACACAATCAACTGAAGGAGTGGTGGATGATTCATTTCTAGATGAACACTTATTTTCTCTACAAGTATAGGTACCCTAGTATGTTGATATTGCCAATTATTTGGTCATAGGGCAGATTCCACCACACTTTTCTCCAAGGGAGAAGAGACAACTGGTCCACAAATGTTTCCCATACTCCTAGGTATCTGGCTATCTATTTTATACTGGGACTGATAACATCATTAGAAGGTTTATCAAGGAGGATGAGATCTTTGACATCATAAAGGCATGCCATGACGAGCCATATGGAGGTCATTTTGCAACAAAAAGAACACCCTTTAAGATTCCTACAACTGTATATTATTGGCCTACTTTGCACAAAGATGTTAAATACACAAGAAGCTATGATAGGTGTCAATGGATGGGAAGACCAACCAAGATTGATGAGATGCCCTTACAACCTTAATTAGCATTGTCACCTTTTCATAAATGGGGTTTAGACTTCATTGGGCCAATCTCACCTATATCTAACAACAAGGAATATATCCTTGTTTGCACTGACTACTTGAAAAAATGGGTAGAAGTAAAAGCCTTACAATTTTCTAGAAATGGTAATGTGGCTAAGTTCTTATATGAAGATATCTTTACTAGGTATGGAGTACATAGGGAAATATTCATTGATCAAGGACCCCAAATTTACTTATGATCTAATTGCCAAGCTGGTTATAGAATACCAAATTTGACACAAGAAATCAACACCCTACCACCTATAGGCTAATGGTCAAGTGGAAGTCACTAATAGGGAGATTGAAAGTATTCTCACCAAGATAGTGCAGCTGTAGAGGAAAGATTGGGTTTCAAGGCTACTTGAAGCAATTTGGGCATACAAAAAAACTTGGAAAACCACCACTGGATTTACACCTTATGAGTTAGTCTATGGTAAGACAACAACCCTTCCTATTGAATTTCAATATAAAACACTAAGGACATCAGTAGAACTGGAAATGGATTTAACAAAAGTTCAGAAGGAAAGCCTGCATACTTTAAATGGGTTGGATGAGATAAGAATAGAAGAAATACATCATACAAAGGTAGGTCAACAATAAAGGATGAAGTGGCATGATCAGTACATTAAAATAAAGTTCACTGTTGGGGAATGGGCTTTGTTATATGATTCACGGTATAAAGACTTCAAAGGAAAATTTCAGTCCAGATGGATAGGCCCATATGAAATCAACAAAGTTTACCCTAATGGGGTAGTACAGTTGCACACTATAGATGTAGTCTGATTTTCACTTCTTGTAAATGGCCATAGATTGAAACTCTATAAGAATCCATTACAAAAGAATGATTTTATATTTTCACTATTCCAACAATATGGTGTACAAAGTGAACCAAACATATAATATGACACACATAGTGATGATTCAACTATACATGATATATCCAACACTTCTGGTGACCCAAAGACTGAGCTCACTTGGGATTAATTTCTCATTTTATCTCAAAAGCACACACTGCACATTATGATAATGTTCACAATATCTTCAGAGGGACCTATTAACCAATATTCAAAAAGGGTCCTGATGTCGTAGGGACCTGTAGCTTAATGTTGTCAATGTTCAAAATGGGCCCTGACACTACAGGTACCTATAGCACTATCTGACAGTTGAAAAGAGAACTTCAATTTGGTTGGTGATATATTCACTATAAGTTCACTAGTATTCATTTCAAAATATCCACATGTCTTATACATCATTTCACAATAAATACCTGTGACATAATTCCTTTTGCTGCCCATTCGCATTTCACATACTTAGGCTGTCAAATCTCGAGCTCATATATGTACTACTTGTTCCATTATTTGCACTATCCACCCACTATACATTACCTTGCAGTTATTATCTGTCACATTGAATCAATGAACAATTATATTATTTCTAGTTTACACACGTGACACATAGTTCTCTTTTCAAGGTGGTACTTATGGTATGCTTCATGATTAATACATTCTTCTTTAAACTTTCATTATATTTTTCATATTACTCCATGCATGCAAACTATTATATCACTACTTACCATCATTTCATATTTAAAACACCTCCGAATCACAAACATGAAGTGAGGTCACTTCACCAATTAAGTTTGGCGAGGGTACAACCTCGTTAGTCTTTTCATCAATCTTTTCAAATTCGCCACCCAAATCAAATCTAATGGATACAATGACATGCAAAACCCTCTTAATTATGTTTTTTTTTTGCCATTTCCAAACTTCTAAACTTAAAACCCTGAGAACTTATGTGAACTTGAGCTTAGTTTAGACTAGAGTTGAACTTAGAATTTGTTCATGAGCCTGAATTAAGTTGCTAATGAGACGGGAAAATTGTAGTATGGCATGATAGTAAGGGTATATGAGGAAAAAAAAAGTGAAGGGTTTTGAAGGTGATAGAGAAGTTTGAAGGTGGTAGGAAAGATTAAGTTGAATTTCCAATGCTGAATTTAGTGCATTGGGTAGAGAAGTAAGCAAGGATGGGAGGAGATGTCATAAGAAGGGAGCCAATGACTCATCAAAAAATTATGGAGGATGCGATAATCCTACCCAATTTTACAAGGGTTGGTTGGCTCAACTAATTCTTGAAATTGATGGAATTCAGTGATGACTTAACAAGAAGGTTTACAACTACTCTTCAATATTATCAAGTGATGGTAAAGGGACTGTTGGTAGACGCATCTGAAATTACCATTACAAAGGTCACAGGATTACCAAGAATAGGGGAAGAATTTCCAACATGAGCTGACACAGTAGTAGCTAGGGAAGAATTTTGCATACGAGGAGAGGAATTAGAATCCTCATCACAAGGTATGGAAAGACTTTCCCTCCCCTAGTTAAGGGAAAATTGTGCCTCTTACATTATCAAATACATCACATGTGATGGTAGGTAGAACCTTTTGTATACAATTCATTTCAAATTACTTAGTCACCTCAAGCATAATAGGTTAGCAAATGTACCAATTTTTTTGTACACTTTTTTGAAACGGATGACCTCAAAATACCAAAGAAAACAAAGTGATACCTCTCTCTCATCACTGTTTAATTACCTTGTTGATAAAAAGGAGTTTAAGGATTCAATACCCACAAGTGAGGTGGGAAGTGTATGCAATTAAAAATGGTCTGAGCACGAATTGATTAAATACTTGTTATTTAATTAATAAAAATCATTAAATCCTCTACTTATAAATAAATTGAAAAATTTATTTATATAGTTCAGTTCTAAATATTTCTTCTTGTCCAAAATCACTTCCTCTCAAATTAATTAAATGCACAAATTGACAAATTTGTCATTTAGTTAGTTTTCCCTCTTTCATTTAAATTTGAATTTTGAATTCAAATTGGCCTCCAAAATTATTTTCCTCTTAAATTGGTTAAATGCATAAATCAACTAATTTATCATTATTCTAATTTCCTCTCTCCATTTAAATTTGAATTTTAAATTCAAATTTGACACATTTCTATATATTCTTCATACTACCTTCCACCTCACCTTCCACCTCACCATGTGTCACATGAAATTGAATTTTCTAGATTGTAAAATGTGGATTTTCCATCAACAAAATTGTAACAACTTTGAAACCTCCTTGGACACATGGATTCTTCTTTCCTCTGATTCCCTTTAACAATTGGCAAATTGCTCTCTTGCAGGGAACAACCTCCATGATTCTCTCCAACTTCTTCGTGATCAACCGTTGATGCCACATGATCACAATCTCAACCATTCATCACTATCACATCATTCCCAACTTGGAAAATTCTATAAATAGAACACATTGCTACAACTTTACAACAAGTAGAATTTGACAAGTTCATGTTGCAGAAATCTAGTTGCAAATTGGAGAGCATTTTAGTGAGCATTATAGTTTGCACTTTGCATTTTAGTGTTTTAGTTTGTTTTAGCATTATCATGGAATTTACATCTTAGCATTTAATTTATTGCATCTATTATACAACATTATATTTAGATTTGCATCACTAGCTTTAGTATCATTTCAACAACAATCTCTCATCGTAGATCATTCAACAATTTATTTTCAAAAACACAAAAAATATAAGCATGTAGGCATTTTAGTTTGCATTGCACAATAGTTGCTTTTTTCTTAGGTTGCCATTCCATACATTCATGTGCAACATAATATTTTGAGAGCATGAATTGAGGAACCACCAAGAATAGAGGATGATGAGATGAGTTCAAATGCATGGTTGTAATAGTTTATTTTATTACTTTTCCTTCATTAGATGCAATACATTTCATTGTTTATGTGTTGATTAATTACTCACTGACATGTTAAAATAATAGCACAAATTCAATAGGGAAGGAGAGCAATCTATTACATCAGTAGAAATTTAAATGGTTATGAGATCAACTATACATCTATCGAGAAAGCTTGTCTAGCTGTAGTGTTTGCTACCCAACAATTGCGACACTATATGCTGACTAATACAGTCAAGCTCATAGCCAAGATAGATCCACTGAAGTATCTCCTAAAAAAATAAATTTTGGTAGGAAGATTGGCCGAGTGGGTAATGGTACTCAGTGAATTTGACATCCAATATGTCGACAGAAAATAAATCAAAGGGCAAGTCATTGTCGATCAACTAGTTGAGGCACCGATTCATGATGATCATCCCCTACATGTTGAATTTCCAGATGCAAATGTCCTAACAGTAACAACAAAGCAGTGGGTATTGTATTTTGATGGTTCTTATACTCAACATAGATCAAGAGTAGGGATCCTATTCATCACTCCCCTAGGGAACACCATTCCAAATTCATATCGATTAATGTTCCCTTGCACCAACAACACAACATAATATGAAGCACTTATCATCGGAATCAAGATAGTTGTGGAATGAAAAATTACATAACTACAAGTCTATGGAGATTCTCAACTAGTCATCAATCAGGTCAATGATGATTATCAAACCAAAGATGAAAAACCGATGCCCTATAAGAGAATGATTGTTGACTTCAAGAAATATTTTGTTGACATCAAATTTGGTTAAATTCCAAGGAGTGACAACAAAGTTGTCGATGCTATGGCTACTATTGCTTCTTTGCTATAGATTCTAGAAAAACGCGGCCGTTATGAGTTCATGGTGGAACAAATGTTTACCCCCACTTATGATGACCCTGAGTCCCAATTTATATGCCACCTAAATGATGCCGACACCTCCATCTATGAGAAACTTTACACTTACTTGAAGGATAATACCCTACCTCCCGATCTCTCCCAAAACCAAAAATGAAACTTCATCCTCCAAGCTACCTGTCATACATTTATAGCGAATGTACTTTATCGTCGAGGTCTTAATGGAACTCTTTTGCTATGTCTAGAAAGTGACGAGTCTGAAATGACTTTACAAGAAGTCCATGAGGGTATTTACGACACTCATTCAAGTGGTCTAACCCTTGCTAAGAAACTTTGCTATTTGGGATATTACTAGCCGACTATGGAGAAAGAGGCCTTCCATCTTGTCAAGACATATAGGAAATGCCAGATCCATGGTAATCTTATCCATGCACCAACATAAGAGTTGCGACCTTTTGCATCAACATGGCCATTTTGTCAGTGGGGGTTGGATATTGTGGGTAAAATTCACCCATCTTCATCTAATGGACACAACTTCATCATCATAGCCGCATAATACTTCATGAAGTGGGTTGAAGTCGTGCCTCTAATCACCATCATAGGTAAGAATATCTCATCCTTCATCCCAAACTACATCATCTATAGATATGGTATCCCTCAATCCATTGTCACTGACAATGGAAGACCTTTTAAGAATTAGGATGTGCAAGAACTTTGTGAAAAGTTTCATATCCAACATCAATTTTCTATGCACTATTACCCTCAAGGGAATGGCCAAGCTGAGGCCTCAAACAAAACTATCCTAAAAATCTTAAAGAAAATCGTCAATGATGTTGTATGTGACTGGCATGTTCAACTAAACCATGCTTTGTGGGCCTATCGTACAAGCATATGAACACCCACAGGAGCCACACCATACACACTTGTCTATGGATCTGAAGCAGTATTTCCCATTGAGGTGGAGATACCATCACTCTGGGTGTCCTTGAAAGGTCTTATTTTAGATGAAGATTATCGTGTGTCTAGATTATAGGAGCTAAATTTTTTGGATGAACTTCGTCAGTTGGTAGTGGATCATCTTAAAGTATATCAACATAGAATGTTCAGAAGCTACAATCAGAAAGTCAAACCTCAAACATTTCAAGTAGGTGATCTAGTATTGAAAGAAAATCCCCGAAATCAATAGGATCGAGAAAATAAAGGAAAAGTTGAGCCCAATTGGTTAGGTTCTTTTGTTGTGGTTTCAATCTTTGGATTGGGGGCATATGAACTGTCTACACCAGAAGGGGATCTATTTGAAGAGCCTATGAACAACCTTCATTTGAAAATTTCTACACATAATGCATCCAGTGCATGTTTAAAAGTCCTGAAAAAATCTTAAAAAATAGAAAAAGTCTTGAAAAAATTCTAAAAATAAAAAAAAGTCCTGAAAAAATCCTAAAAAGCAGAAAAAGTGCTAAACAAATCCTAAGAAATCATAAAAGTCCTAAAAAAATCATAAAAAGAAGAGAAAGTCCTGAAAAAATGGTCACCCTGATGAAAACCTGGCAAACAGGTGTCTTGGTGACAACATAAAAATCAAAAAGATAAAAAAAAAACAAAAAATGGTTGTCTTGATGAAAACCTGGCAAATAGGCCTCTTGGTAACAACAAAAAAATCATAAAATATGAAAATATGGAATAAAAACAAATGGTGAAAACCTAGTAAACAGGTGCTATTTGTGATAAGTTGGCTCCTCCGTCTATTCAAGCGTGTGTTGATTGTCTGCTTCTGCCATCATTGCGCCTTCACACCTATCTTGCAATGAGCTTCATGTTCATATCTGGCTATTGCGATCGTGTCCCACCTTGACTTGGTTATCATTGTACATATCCATAATAAAATTTGGTTTGTTCTCACTGGGGGCAAAATCTTGATTTCACTGGGGGCAAATCACCGCTGAGCTTAAATCAGCAGGTAAGCAAACAACAAACACAAGCTTGGAAAAAATAGAAATCACGACAACCATCAAAAGCTAAACATCGAGCATCAATCAATCCAATCAACCATGCAAATCAAACTCCACTGAAGAATTATCTTTTGAATCATGGTTGGATTACTTTAACACAAATGTTCAATTAATGCATCTGGATTGTTGTTATCATTTCTCGGGAGTACCTCGATGATGTCACAAACTAGAGGAGCTATGATCAAGAATGATATTTTTCTTTGTCTAATGTCTGTGAGTCAATCATTACTATTGTGCAAATTATCATGGGACATGCTCTATAAAGTATCATTGATGACATTCTATATTTGCATAGGAACATGATTAAATCTTGCCTATTTATACAAGTGATACTCAAGTCATCTTTGTCTAATTATACCTAGATGATTGTGTTATCTTGCACTATCAAATCTCAACGGAAGTTGTATGTAACTTGTACTCAAGTCATCATGGTCTAATTATACCATCGATGTTTGTACCAACTTTCAACATAATAAAATTCTCAATGATGATAATAAGCACAATGAATTGAATGAAAACATTGCATGGATAAGCTTGCATTCATTTTAGTTCTGCATTTGCATTATAGATTTTTCCAAGCTGGTAACTCTCAACATGATGTCATTTCACACTACAAGATTGAGTATACTTGAAATAACAAAAAAATCATTCATTCGCATTAAAATTTTCATTCCATATCATTAGAAATCACTATCATACACCCACTATTCCAAATCATTCATGCATTCACTCATAATATTTGCATCATGAAAATTTCCAAAAATGAAGCATTTTTTTTTCAAAATACCATCATCATTCATAATCCATATCATACATCGAGGTCATAATAAATGCATTATTTCATTCATCCATAATCCATCCATATATGCATTCATCTTCAATAACAACATCATAATCCTTTCATGATCATAATTCATTTCATATTTATGCATTTAGGTCACATATTTGCATAGAAAATACCAAAAAAATATAGAAAAGTGCATTACATTTCATTACACATAGGAGCATAATCAACATCACATAGGGGCATAACATAAAATTGTCTCATAGAATTTGCATTCATCATAGCAATCATAATAACATTGTATCATCATCATAATTCATTTGCATTCATACATTTGCATGTATCATGATTCGAAAGCTATTCATTTATCATCTAGAATCCATAAACCATCCATCTATTCATTAAATCATTCATATCAACAAATTTAATCATACATTTCCATTCCATAATAAAACCATTTATGCATCCATTTATCCATACATCGACATATACATATGAAAAAATTATAAAAATACAACGCATATCATCTCTTTACATCTCCATCCCATTCATCATCATAAATGCATCATTCATAAACATATAAAAGCATAACATCAACATCTCATTAAGGCATCCATAGATGCATCCATACATATCATAATCACATAATCACATAAATTACATATATCCATCCATAATAAAAGCATCAACACATAAATAATCAAATGTTGCCGCATATCATATAACCTCAAAATAATAACATGTCAAGTATACAATGATATCAATGAACTGAGAAATGGTACATCAAAAATGTGGAAAAATCGAAGTCTCTGAATCAAAGTACAATATATCAAACATGACCATGTGATCTTGTGGTGTTGCCCCCAGAAGTCACAGGTCTCTACCCAACACCACCTGCCCCTGATAGTTTGGTACTTGATGGTCCTACTCCTGGGGGAGGTCCACTTGGTGGTTCCCCTAGAAGTGGTTGTGTCACGCCTTTACTGGTGGTATGAGACTGGGAGCGACCGAATCTGGATCGAGCATAGCTGACCCTCTGCTCTGCTAGCACTGCCTCATGGTACTTACCCCTGTAGTACTCTGCCTCCTTGGTGGACTCTCTGAGCTCTCAGAAGAGTTCGCCTATACTAGACCCCTCAGAAGTTGTCTATATCCTATATGCTACTACCACAACCTGCTCCCCCTACCTCTTGGCAGTATCTCTCTCAACAATAAGGGTGGAAACTTGAGCTTGCAACTGCACCATCTTCCCTATACCTATAACTATGCTGGAGTTTGTGCCTGTAATGTCTATATCTGGCCCCAGAGTGTCTGCACCTGAGCCTATAATCTAGCTATCTGATTTTGCTGTCTCTAGGAGGGAATCCTAAGAATCATTGGTCATTGTCCATCAGGTGCTGACCTCCTCTTGGGGATGACCCAAAAATTTGGAGCATCCCTCTGTTCCCCTCCACCATCTCCATCCCCGCCTCCCCTCCCTCTCCTCCATCATCTCCCATCGCCTCCTCTCCTACCTCATCCTCACCTCCATCCCCTCTCCTCTACAGGGCTAGCCCTACCCTCCTCCCAACCTCCAAAATGGGCGCAGACTCATTTGGACTGGATATGTGTGAAAATGGGTGTGTATGGAAATACTCGGCATAATCTGTCGTCATCTTTCCATCCACTATCTCTCTGAGGTACTTCCGAAAAATTGGCTATAAGACATAGTACTCTGCACATGTTGCATTGTAATCAAGGGTTGGCCCCCACTTGGGAATATCCTGTCATCGTCATGCATAGTGCGCTACCCCCTGTGGCATCCCCTAAATTTGTCCATACTATTTGTACACTCTGCCGAAAATAAACCTCTCAATGATGTAGAGGGTCCTGCCAATTAGATACCTACTACAAAATATGTAAGGCATCTCTGCATCGTCCTCTTCCCAAGCCTCACAATCAAGATACGACTCCCAGATAATAGTGTCAAAATCATCGAGGAGTCTTCTCCAATACTTCAACTTTCCCAACTTGTGCTGGACAAGTGGCCCTGTGTAACCAAAAACATAAGGTCATCCTACTGGCTGAGCCTTGCCTCCCACTGGCCATGTAATAGCTATGTGCTCCTAGGCCTAGAGCTATAATAAGGTACACCCTGCCGCGAGACTGCTCTCTTGAAGATATACTACCTGGTGCAAATAATTATACAAGTGTGCCAACATGCATGAACCCCAATCATACCTCGTACCATGGGAAATCATACTATCCAAAACCTGTCCCCAACCAACTGAAATCCCTTTGACCTACGGTCGAGGTAGAGAAATCCTCCAATAAATATTGCTAATAAACACGACAAAGGCCGATGAGTGGCAATCAACTCGCGCCAAGAGATCTTATAACCAATGAACTGGTCATCCTGGAAAATCTACCGAATGGCATCAAAACCTCCATGCTCCTCATGATCATATACCACCAAGTCACCCCTGACTAGTATCCTCAAAATGTGATAAACATCCTTAGGGGTAACTATCATCTCTCCGATCAATAGATGGAAGGTGTTGTGGTCACTATGCCACTACTCTGTAAGTGTTTTCAACAATCCTTGGTTAACCTGATACTGGGGCATATCTAACAATGAAGTTAGACCACATTGATCAATAATGGAAAGATCTACCAGAGTTAGTTGTGGGATCATGTCCCATGTCTGCAGAAAGTGCTCTCGAACCTATAAGTTCCCTAAGGCACCCTCCTAGAATCAAATTAAAGCATCAAGTCAACACACCAATCAAATCAACCTATTAATCAACATATCATTTAATCAAATCAGCTCACATTATATTTTGATCAAATCTCGAGGAGCACCTATCCTATCACTCGACTCTCATTTTTCATGAGATCGATCAACATCAATCAACCTATCATTGTTCCTTGCCTATCATGAGGATGATCATCAATCATTCAATCAATTTTATCTATCTATCATGAGGACGATCATCAACCTATCAATCGACATCATCCTATCATTGATTGACGTGATCATCAATCATCAAAATTTAGGAGGAATCTATCAAAATCATCAATTTTGGCTCAATGCGCTAAAACTGAGTTTCTATGCGCCAACCTATCGGATGCGCTGGAAAATCTACTGTATGCATTAGAAAAAGGTCCTGATGCGCCATTTCATGGATGTGTTGTAAAACGGACCGAATGTGCTAGAATAGGGTCCCTATGCACTATTTCTCGGATTCGATATTTGACCTACCCTATGCGCAACATTATCCTATCTATGCGCTAAAAACCCTATGCATTAATCTAACACCCTAATGCATTGAAGCGGGTTCTAGGTGCGCTATTACAGCGACTCAATGCGTTGTATCGGGTTTTGGATGCACTAAAATTCTAACCTAATGTGCTAAAACATGTGAAAATAATGAATTGTTAAACCAAATTTAAGCAAGAAAAATTCAAATTCGAAATTGAAAAAGTGGTTCTCAGGGTACGTATCGAAGGTCTGTATGTGGCTGGATGTTGGTGGCCACAAAATCGCTCGAATCTGTGAGTGTGGTGTGGAATCCTATCCATCTTGGCTATTCTCTCTCAAGTTTTCAAAATACACAAGTTACCAATGAGCTATCTTTTACCCTTTTGACCTTTTAAGGGTTAATTAAGGGGTAATTATTGTGGCATTTATTTAATTTTTCAAAGGGGCCTTTTAATCAACAAATTAACAATGTGGGGGAACTATTATCATTATCGGGAGATAAATCAGGGCATCCTCATCAAATCTTGCGATCATCATCGTATCATAAAAAAATCATTTAATCAGCAAAATTTTCAAAAATCATCAAAAAATTCAAAAATCCCTGATTTATCTCCCGAGGGGGCATCCTTTCATCACCACTGAAAAATCAACATCTGGGGCATGTCGTAATTTTTATCATTGCGGTCTGGTAAATTTATTCTTTGAAGCAATGTGGCTACACACATCACTTCAAAGAGGGGCAAATTGTATGCACTTAAAAATGGTATGAGCACGAATTAATTAAATACTTGTTATTTAATTAATAAAAATAATTAAATCCTCTACTTATAAATAAATTGCAAAATTTATTTATATAGTTCACTTCTAAATATTTCTTCTTATCCAAAATCACTTCCTCTCAAATTAATTAAATGCACAAATTAACAAATTTGTCATTTAGTTAGTTTTCCCTCTTTCATTTAATTTTGAATTCAAATTGGCCTGCAAAATCATTTTCATCTTAAATTGGTTAAATGCACAAATTAACTAATTTATCATTATTCTAATTTTCCCTCTCCATTTAAATTTGAATTTTAAATTCAAATTTGGATTTTAAATTCAAATTTGGCACATTTCTACATATTCTTCTAACTACCTTCCACCTCACCATGTGTCACATGAAATTGAATTTTCTAAATTGTACAATGTAGATTTTCCATCAACAAACCTGTAACAACTTTGAAACCTCCTTGGACAAATGGCTTCTTCTTTCCTCTGATTCCCTTCAACACTTGGCAAGTTTCACTCTTGCAGGGAACAACCTCCATGATTCTCTCCAACCTCTTTGCGCGCAATCATTGATGCCGTAGGATCACAATCTCGACCGTTCATCACTGCCACATCATTCCCATCTTGGAAAATTCTATAAATAGAACACATTACTACAACTTTACAACAAGTAGAATTTGACAAGTTTGTGCTACATAAATCCAGTTGCAAATAGGAGAGAATTTTAGTGAGCATTATAGTTTGCACTTTGCATTTTAGTGTTTTAGTTTGTTTTAGCATTATCATGGCATTTCCATCTTAGCATTTAATTTCTTGCATCTTTTATACAAAATTATCTTTAGATTTGCATCATTTCAATAATAATATCTCATCATAGATCATCCAACAATTTATTTTCAAAAACACAAAAATATAAGCATGTAGGCATTTTAGTTTGCATTGCACAATAGCTATAACTTGTTTCTTAGGTTTCCATTCCATACATTCATGTGCAACACAATATTCTGAGAGCATAAATTGAGGAATCACCGAGATAGAGGATGATGTGATGAGTTCAAATGTAGGGTTGTAATAGTTTGTTTTATTACTTTTCCTTCATTAGATGTAATACATTTCATTGTTTATGTCTTGATTAATTACTCGCTGACACGTTAAAATAATAACACATTTAAGAAGATTTCAAGAAAGATGAGTGCATAGATATTAACAGTTTGTTGGATGTACTCATAGTACTTGAGGATGCAAAACCTCAAAACAAACCTCAAAATGAGCCCCAAAATGAGCCTCAAGAGGAAAACCCCCATGTCTCACTTGTGTCTTTACCTACTTGTAGCCAAGGTGAGCACGAGGAACCTAAGAACTAGAGTCTAGGCCACCCATAATTGAGGAATTACCTTCTTCTTCTAAGTCACAAAAATCTAAGAGTCAGAGAGATAGTGCATCCACTTCCTCTACACCCTCTAAACCAGAAGAAAGGAAGGATACTCTGAAGAAAAAGAGGGATACTCAAAAGAAAAGAGAGGATGATCCAAAGTAGAAAAAGGAGGACATTTTGAAGAATAAGGAGAGTGTTAAGAAGGAAAAGAGAAAATTGAGAAGGAAATACTCACACCTAGGCACTTTGGTAGACTTAGGAAATAAGATGCCACAAAGGAAAATATAGGGGAACCTGAAAGGAAAGAGATGAGTAAAGAACAACCTTAGGAAGAACAACATCAACAAGAAAAATTTCAATAAAATGTTATGATTGTGGAAATTGACTCTGAAGTAGAAGGGGATATTCCTGGTAATGTGAATATACCAGTGAAAATGAGAATATATTTGGTGACAAATTTTGATTCTGAATGAGAAGATATATTTATTGCCAAGAAGTTACAGATAGAAACCCTAGTTAGCCCTATTCATGGGAACTATGAAGAGGGTAATGAGTAGTTTGAAGATACAAAGGAGGTTTAGATTGAAGGAAGAGATATAAAAAAGAACTCCAAGAGGAATTGGATAGAATTAAACACCTGGAGGAGTTAGTGAAAAATTATGAGAAAAAGGATAAGGAAAGAGAACCAAAAATGCAGGAGATGGAGGAGAAACTGCAATTGTATGGTCATGGCACTAAGATAGATTTGTTGGCACTTGGATATTACCAAGATAGGGGATAAAATACTAGAAATGCTAGATGAGAAACCGACTCCTCTCAAAACTCTTGATTACCACACAACCTTCTCACTTGGTTACAAATTGTGGAAAGTGACTAATGAGTTTGCACAGGAAAAGGAGAAATGGAAGAAGCAAAAGGAAGAGTATGTAAAGGAATTGGAGAAGAGAGATATGGAATTCACAAAATCAGTAGTTTGAATAGAGAATATAGTAGATAAATCTGCACAAATTGTCATATGTAGATATCCACCAAGAACATATGCATTGTTTTTATAGGAAAGGTTTTTATGCATTCAGATCAGTAGATTAGTTAGCAAACATTTAGTTGGCATGAGTCAAACTTCTGAGTTTCTTGAAATTTTTGCTGCTTTCACACTCGAAAAATAGGACCAGTTGTGTGAGTTTTATTTGCACAACTATGTAATACCTGATGAGAAAGAATGGATCCCTTTAATTTTTTTCGAAGATCTTTAGATTAGTGCACTTGCCTCTTACTATAGAAACGAGCAACTTAGGGTCGAGATTATGGAAGAGTATGAAGAGAAAGAGAAATAAATTGTACTTCTAATAAGAAAAGAGGCAAAGGATCCAAATGTAGTCATTGAGGAATGGCTAAAAATTCTGAAACATAAAGGAGTGGGCAAGAAAATCATTAAACTCAAG
Organism: Sequoiadendron giganteum; assembly: GCA_007115665.2. NCBI lineage: Eukaryota > Viridiplantae > Streptophyta > Pinopsida > Cupressales > Cupressaceae > Sequoiadendron > Sequoiadendron giganteum. Next base: position 586,598,505 of record CM021109.1, read on the forward strand.
GAGGAAGACTATGAAAGAATGAAGATAGTGTTACAAGCATGTACATAATAGATGGAATAGTTTAACACCTAAATTGCATAAGAAAAAACCACATTTTGTGTATAATTTCACTACTATGCTTCAAATTAAGGGTGCACAAATATATAGAAATTGGTGTCAACAAAGGAGTTTATTGGGTACCACTCACCTTCCATCCAACTATTCTCCTCTATCCAGTCCCATGTTGGACTAGGGAGAAAGGTGATGAATGTGAGAAAGCAAAAATTATTAGGATGAGGCAACTTTCAGAATATCAAGATTTCTATTTAAACAGATTCAAGGGGTTAATACAGCTATGGACGTAAGATAGATTGTTTTGTAGTACAATCAATATCCCTAGTGTTTTTCTTTGGGACAAGAAAAAGGTTGTTTGGGGGGAGATGATAGGTCCAGATAATAGCTCATTTTTTTGTTATTTTTATACATATTTTGAGATACTTTTAGATAAACTTTCCAAACAATTATCCTACATTATACTATCCTTTTGTATCTATTATGCAGACTTGAACCCAAAATATGTTGATGGAATTATGGTTATAATATTCCAGTATTGGATGGTTTATATGAAGATATGTATAGAATGTTGATGGAATGCTATGATTTGATTATGATAGCTATCCTTGTGTACATGCTTTGCAAAATTAACTTGTTTGCAACTTAAGAGGGACTGTGGCATGCGAAAGTTGCAAAATGAACCCATAGCAAAAGGGAATGTTGGACACCAAAACATGAGAGTTCCAAGGTAAGCTGAAAGTGATGATTGATGATTAAAGGCACTTGATGAAGGATGAAAATGCATTATTATAACCAGTTAATAAACATTGAAGAAGAGGTCTCCTTCACTCATAGGATTTTGACAAATGGTTGTATGATTACATGCAATTATGTTTTGATATATTTTTAGTCCTATTAAGATTCTTTTTCCTTTTCAGTTAGATGAACAATTCAAGTCTTAACTCTATGCTCCAATATTTGGGGGTGGATTTAATGATTTCATTTAAGTTGTTTCTTTGAATAATATTCCCTCAAGCTTGTATATAGCTATTGGTTGAATCCGTAGAATAGTTAGTTGGTTTTTTTAGTTTTATGTTATCAGTTACTTTCAGTTTCAAGATATTACACATTCAGAATGACTGAGTACAATCCGTGGAAAGATCTTTTGTAATATTTTATAATATTGAATGAATGGAGTTAATTTTATGGGATGCATAAAATCTATTAGCTAGATTTGAGTTTAGTTAAAGTGAGAACAACCACTTGAGAAGGCCACTCAAGGTACTATTCCTCACTTCATTTTCCAGTTATTTATTTTTGTTTAATAGTTGTTATCAGTTTACCACTACTTCATGAATCATATGCAAGTTAATTAGTGTCATAACCCCAAAGAATGACATTTTTTAAATACATTAACATCATCTTATTTTTTCTTATATATAAATACATAATACATTTTCACTTACAAAGAACACACATTAATTACGCAAAAGGACACATTAAAAACTAACTATATATATAATTTCACATCATATAAGTCACAAAACATGTAAGACTAAACTAATCCTTAAGCGCTCAAATGATGCCCCTCTCTAGAGGTGTGTCCATTCTCCAAACATGACCCATCGAAGGGACACTCCTTCCTCTCCCTAAAGATAGAAATAAGGGAGGAGTAACGAATGAGAAAAGGGAGAGAAAACGAATGAGAAAGTGAACAAAATAAAATTGATAAGGTGACAAATCATAGGTAATCTCACTTAGCTTGATATTCTATCACTTCTAAATTAGATATAGTGTTTGTAGAGCTTTGTTGATGATTGTATTTGATCTATCTATTATGAGAGCCAATGATGTTTGCAGAACATTGTGGTGAACATATCCGATATGTGTACTATATGATTCATTGATGTTGCACAAACTCTGTTGATTAATGATTTCAACCTGTACATTATATTTCTTGCTCCATAGCCACTGATACGTCCATGTTGACCCTTATATAATTAACTTTTGAGATCAATCCTCCATAACTAATAGTCCCTGGGAAAGAGAAACTATGAACTCTACATTACAATGTTGGCTGGGTGTCCCTTGATCAGCCATAGGATAGAATTACCCATTATAGTTTCTTCAATCATTATCTCATTGCATTGTGCTTACCTTTGGGATGAATTCTGTTGCACTTGTATTTGATTAATGTTGGACTAATTAGAATGCAATATCATGGATTTCATACATCATAGAAGTGAAATATCATGGTAGAATAGAATATGATAAGACTACATTTAGACTCCATCAATGTTGGACATTTTATTGGATAGATTGCATTATCATTAATAAGAAATAATATGATAAGAATTGATGTATTGACATGGCTACATGTACCTTTGCATTATAATACATTTTCCATAATATAGATCATTGGTTTATATGCTCATACTCATAAAACATGGTGATTATAGAAGAATCAATAATAAATACATGTATATATGTGATTGCACAAAGATTGTATTCTTTGTGCTTGTAATCCTATTAGGGAGGGAGAATCATGAGGAAGTGGTGCCTAAAAACCCACTTAAGGTTCCACCCCATTGGACCCAAGGCAAGGAGGTGCCATGGAGGGGTGGCCAACCCACTTAAGGTTCCACTAATCCCAAGGCAAGGGTTGGGCCATGGAGGGGTGGGGGTCCCACCTAAGATTCTGGTGCAGCCATGGAGGGGTGGTAGGCCATTGGCCACTTTGAATTTATGGTTCCTTTATCCTAATAGGGCGAGTGTCTTCCGAGGTGTTACCATGAGTGGCGTATGCAGGTACGAATCTGTTAGGAAAGGAGTATTGTGGTGAAAAATCTCTCGTGCCTAGTATGAAGGCTTCAGGGTAGATCCACCATGGAACTCCTCTTATGTTTTCCAAAATGCATTAATAATTATGCCTGATTTTGATGATATATATCCAAGCTAACATATAGATATGTGGTCATATATGTATTTGGTGAATGTAGGTGTTACTTCAAGAAGGCCATTGGGTGGGAATAGAGACCCCAAATCCTTCAACCTCCAAACAACTTTAGAACCAGACAGGTAAGGGACATTACAATTAGAATTTCATAACTTGTTTATTGTTAATAAATTTTTATGGATATGCATGTAATGGTTAACCAGTAGTACTCTAGAGTTTAATTTAGTTGAGTCATTAGTTTTTATCAATTTTTCATTGTCATAGTATCATTTCATTAGTAATAGTTTAGTTACAGTCTAAGCTATAAGTACATGTAGAAACTAGTTTCGATTTATGTTTTTACTATTTTCCAGTTCTATGAATTTCCAACAACTAGAACAACTTAAGTAGTATAGTTTAGGTAGTTTTGAGTCCTTGAAGGCATATAAAATGTTGCACCATCACAAGCTTACAAACCCTAGGTTGACAATTTAATTTAGTCTTGAGCAATGTTGAGTGGACTGTTCAGTTACTTAACCCTCTGAATTGTGTAGATTCTACCAAGTTTGTAACACATTAGCTTAGACTCTACACTACACATGTTGAAATGAAATTTTGGTGATAGGTACATGCCCTCTGATATCTCCCAGGTCTTCTTGTAAAGTATTGTTATAGTTTGATTATCTTCAGGAATCTATATTTTACATATTATGTCATATAGTTTCATTAATTTAATCATTCTAAATCATCCTTAATTATCCTAAGACCCTAAAGAATCCTACCAACATAGATCTGAGTAATGTTGAAAGTCAATCTCTTAGACTTGTTGGTGGGAATTCTAGTAAAATTTGGGGAGAGGCCCCTTGAATCCTAGGTTCTTTGCATTAAGGACCTAAGATCACCCTTTCCCCATAATTTCATTGTGGTGAACCTTACATTATAACTTTCTGATTTGGTAGTCTTTCAAACCCTAGATCTAGATTTTGTATCTTTGTGTTTTGCATTCTTTGTTTAGGGTTGCATATTACATATTTGCATCATTAAAAACTCATAAAAAATCTAAAAATATTGCATACATTTTGCATCATAGTTTGCATTAGTGTGTGTTTTAGTCATTTAGATCAAAATTTCATTCAAAATTGCACTCAAAATTGTCATTTTTTTTTACACATTGTCATACATTTGCATTTTCATTTCATCGGAAAATTTTGGAAAAAACTCACTATAGAATCAGATTGCAACCATAAATAGTTATAATAAGCAGTAACTTTGGCACCAGTTTTAAATTTTTTAAAATCTTGTACAAAGACTCATTCGCCCCTAAGAACCCTGTCCTTGTACAAGTTCTTTTGCAAATTTTTTTACACATTTTTGTCTTTGTATACTAAAATTTCCTATACTTGCAGATATTTGTTACAGTTTCAAAAATTGCATATTCTGAGGCATTTAACATTTGGTTCATTTGGTACATCCTTTGTGGATCTTGGGTTTGCCCATTTTCCTCAAGAGAAACTCAAACAATTGGATAAAGCTTTAGAAAAACTTCAAGACTATGTGAGTGTGGAATATATTATTGGTATTGTAGTTCTTTTCATAGATAACATGAGGAAAATTCTTGATAATGACCGAGGATTAGAGGTTGTACATAGTTTGCTCATATAATTGATGATCATGTTCCAACAATGGCTAGTTGTGCTCAAGCTTTGGGATATACTCAAATCCACAGAGGAAATAAAATTCCTCCCCTTACAACTATAACCTCTATTCCCACATATACAAATTCAACTGTTACCACAACAATGAAACCAAACGATGGTATGGCTCCAACCTTGGGTATTTCCACTGGGAATCCTTTTAGTTTTGTGAGCTCAAACATAATTTCTCCAAATCCGTCACCTCTCACAAAATTGCAATATAGTAGTCCACCCAACACATATACACCTCCATCCCAAAACAAAACCAATGATTCTTTCATAAACCAATATTTGCAAAATGTCACATCCCTTTAACAAAAAATTGCAACATTGAACCAAAACCAAAATGGAAAACCTTCACAATATGTCAAAAGAAACCCATTTTCATTAGAGATATTTAAATCACAAGTGACACAAGATATAAAGATACCTCGCTTTGAGAAATATGGTGGTAAAGGAGACCCTAGTAAACATGCGTTAGCATAGATAGCCTTATGTAGTGACTTCATATTTGAAGATAATCTCTTGGCTAAACTCTTTCCTAGGTCCTTGAAAGACACATCCTTGGAATGGTTTTGTTCATTATCGACAATTAAATCCACTCATTCAATGAGAAAGTTGATGCATTTCTTAACCATTTACAAGTACACATCGATCCTAAGATGGCTCTACCTAACTTAATGAGATGTAAGGAACAACAAGGAGAAAAGGTCATAGATTTTATTACAAAATGACACAAGAGATAGGCTTGGAATCACTAGTAGAATTTGGCAAATAAATGACTACGTGACTAAAAAATTTAGTCACGTGACTAACACGAGTAGAATATTGCAAATAAATGACAAATTTGGTCATTTATAAGTGACTAATTTGGTCATTAGGTAAAATCAAAACTAAATGAGTAAATAAATGACTAATATCAAAGAAATAAAAATGACTAAATAAATGACTAATATCAGACAAATAAAAATAACTAAATAAATGACAAAATAAATGATTATTACTCCTCTATTCTTTTTTCTTTCGAATTTGATCATAATCCATAGAGTTTAAGCCCCCCTCATGGGACCCCTACCTAAGCTTGTTCCCCTCCCAAGGGTAGGTTCTTATGCATTACTCACCTGTTTTCCACTAGAAACACCACTTCTTGTCTTACTTGGATGTGTTAAGCATGCTGCCAATGTTCATGCTAAGCCAGGATCAAATTCTCAATGAAATTTAGAGTTTCATTACTTATTACTTATAGCTCCCTTCTTCGTGGACAAAGTTGATTCACAAATTATCTATCATCTATATAATATTAAGTCCTCTATAAATGAAAAAATAATAAAAATTGTTTCAACTATTCTTCAAGGCTTGCAAGAAAACCACCTAACTCAATCTCCCCTAAGGCATTACTCACCATACTTTGCATTTGAAATTACATTCACAATTAATTTGTTTATACTTAATTAAAATGTCACACATTTTGAGGCCCATAGAAAATAATGGTCGGCCTAATGCACAACATAAGTCTTGAAGGCTTTTATGCAATGTGATGAGAATTTGAAAATAAAACACTATGTCTTGAAAGACTTTGTAACCTTTAAGGGGACATGAAATCACAAGGCACATATGGTGAAGTCATAAAAACACTTAGGCATAGCCTAGGTTTGGCATAGATAGAAGGCATAAGAATTTCTTGACCATGGCATACATTAGTTTGTGTTTGCAATTTTAAAACAAAGGTAAAAATTACCTTTGTGGTCGGCTTTCATAAAAGAAAGGAAAAAATACAAAAGCACATTCATTTTTTTCATTGAACTTTCCTAAAGCTCCCTTTGGCGACCAACAAGGTTTTCTGTATTCTCCTCCATGGTGATTTATGAATGATCTTCTTGAAGATTTATCATTGGAAAGACAAGGCAAGTATTATTCTTGACATAAATCTGATTTTTATCCATTCTGAAAGCCATTTCATGGATCAAGGCTACAACCATAAGCATTTTCTGATGCAATTTTTGAACTCCATTTTTCTTTGTGTGTTTCTTTTTGTCTTCAGCCTCCATGGTTGAGCCTCTTTGAAGCTGAAATGGAGGCTTTTCAGTACTTAAATGCTTGCATATTTCATGAAAAGCAAGCCATTCGAGCTCAGGTAAGATTTTTCCTGATGAATTCTCCACTTTCTTTCTGCAAATAAAGCTCATTTCAGGCTCCATCCATTGATAACAGGTGAAATTTTAAAATTTTCCTTCTGTATTTGAAGTTTGATTAAAAAACCCCAAGTGTTTTTGTGTGATTTTGTGAAGAAAAACTGATTCTTTGGCCGCGTCCATGAAGAACTAACTACGGTTTTATATACTTTTTTGCTTTTCCTAGAAAAAAACTCCATGCTATTCCTTTCAATATCTTTGTATTTGCAATTTCATTGCAAAACCCCGAATGGGTTCTTGATTTGGTGAAGAAAATATGATTTTTACTAGGCTGCGGCCATGAATAAATAGCTGGGTTTTTTTTTTGCATTTTCTATTCATTCTTGGTCATATCACATGATTTGAATTCTTGCATAAGCATTGTTCACATTGTCACCTTTACGAGAATTTACTTATTCTGAAACAAACTCCATGTTGTTTTCCTTGGAACAAGTTATCTCCATCTTGCTGTGTTGTAAGCATTGCTTTTGGATCCTAGCACCTCTGTAATCATAAGTTTCTCTTATATGCATTGTGCTTTCAATTGATTGACATGATAGGACCTTAAAAGCATATTTTATTAGTCTCATTTCATTCCATCATGGTCTAATTTTTTAGTGGACTGTATTTATGCATTCAAAAGATTTCCATGCATTGAAGCCACTGTACACTTTAATTTAGATGCACACTCATCTTTTCAGGTACAGAGTAGACTGAAAGCTCTCACCTTCACCTTGATATAACCTTGAAATGTGCATTGTTTGTTGTGTGTGTCTTGGCATCCTTTTATGAAACACATTTTACCTAAATGGCCTTCTATAATGTTCATGCTTGGGGCTGCTCCATTGGAATACACCATGTTGTCCTTTAAAAATCATCATGTTTAAAGTGATTGCTTTTATTCTCATGCTAAATGAAACAAAGTTTGGTAATATTGCTAGTTGGATCCTTTCAATCATAACATGCTATTTGTCTCCAAACAAGTGTTCCTACTCATTGCAAAGGCAAGAGCCTATTTGACAATTTGAAAAGCAAACACATGAAAAGAATGATGCTTATCTCAGATACAAAAAAAATGTATGTTCAGTATCTTTACTTGCAATTCATGAATCAACATTCTTACTATTTGATTCCTCCTAGTATGGTCTTGTGATGTACATGGTAACTACTATAACTGTATCCTTCATTACTTATGTCTTGTAGCATTTTCATAGCATCGTTGACAATGTAGCTTGATTATCACTCAATAGCATTTTTGTGTCAATGTAGCTTGATCAAAACTCAATTGCATTTTTATGTCATTGTAGCTTGATCAATAATAAATTGCATCTTTATCAATGTATTAATGAGAGCATAATTAAACTTGATGCATCTACATAATTGAACTTGATGCATCTGCATAATTGAACTTGTTGCATCTGCATTTTAGTCTTTATATTTCTCTTGTCAAAGGCATCAAATTCTACAACTTTTGATTTATGTTCCATGTCTAGTTTATTGGGTTCCATGTGTTAATTTTGTTGTGAATTTTCACCTTTATCACATAAATAATCTATTTCTTGGGAAGAGACAACCTGTTTCATCTTAGAATGATTGTTGTCCTTGTCTTATTACCTTCTTTACTGGCTCCTTGAAAATTATGGGAATGGAATCTAACTCATATCATTATTAAAATGGACTTTGGATCCACTTAAGAAGATTGAAAGATATATCCAACAAAACAATAACTCCAAGAAGCCCACTATTTGATTCATTGTGAAAGATGAAGAGTAACATTCTTAATAATTCATGTCATTTTGTTGCATCTTTTGAATTTGATAATGAAAGTTGATCAATTGGTGTGATCCCATATTGATTTAATGCATCAAGATTGAACTTGATTTGATCAAGTTGCTCAATTTCCTATCCATCTTAAAACATCTGAGGGTAACATGCTGGGCTCTACCCTTGTGGGAGCCACATTTTACACCATATGTTGTAATCAGCTGAATCAAAACAGTAACATAGACTTGTCCTAAATCTGCACAAGGAACAAACCAGTTAGATAAACAAAGTGTATCATAGGTGTGTTTGATTACTCCTTTTCTTGTTTTCCTGTACTCCTATGGTATGCTAACTATTTTAATGCTTATGGAAATTAGATTACATGTTTATGGATGCTTGTACATGATTTGATTAGCGACCCTTCATTTCTCTAACAACACTTCATTTTTAGATGCGGGGAACCTAGGAGCAGCAAGGAGAGCGTCAAACAGAAGCAGGGCAAGTGGGAAAGACTGAGATAATGTAGGACACGGCCAACGAGATTCGTCATTCCAGGAAATGATGGGTCCCTCTTCATTTTATGTGAATTTGTTTCTTTTATCTATAAGCGTGTAGTATTTTCTTTATAAGCATTAGAATTGTCAGTCCCTCAGCTTGTGAGAAACATTATACACTTATGATCATCAATAAATATTACATTTGCAATAAATGTTGGCTCTCTTTCTTATTGTATGCAATTGCACAACTATAATAATGCACTTTTTTGAAAATCTCCCTCATGCACATGAATAAAATTTAGCAGAAAGTGATATGTATCTTTTATTGTTTAAATGCAAACACAATCATAAGTCTACCTAATTTAGCTAGAACCAAAATCAGGTAACAATAATAATATAATATTATATTTATATTATATTATATTAATAACATTTATATTATAATATAATATAATATAATATTTATATTATATTATATTATTAGTATTCCATTTCAAAAAAAAATTGCATAATCGGTGCCATAATTTTTAGTTTATCGTCAACAATTTTTATTTTAATAAACATACTCTAAACCCCTGGTTGAAACCTTATTTTTAGGCTATAGCTCACCAAATCAGAGAAGTGAAAGGTCAAAACCAGCGAGGAAGAGTTTGGAGGAGCCGAAACCAATAGCAGCAGGAAAGCAACAAAATCTGCAGGTAAAGGATGCCCTAATATTAAAACCTAAATGTGCTCAGTATTAGGATCTTGGCCATAATTTTCATTTTGGTCATAACTAGCAACTTGTCATAGCTGCAACACTTGAATATAATAGAGTGTAGAGGTTTAAATAAGCTCCCTGATTCCATTAGCAAGTTGTCACAACTGCAACACTTGAGCATAGAAGGGTGTAAAAGTTTAAATAACCTCCTTGATTCTATTGGCAACCTGTCACAGTTGCAAAACTTGATCATAGAAGATTGTAGAAGAAAATAACCTTCCTTATTCCATTGGCAACCTGTCACGCCTGCAGTACTTGAAAACAGTAAGTTGTAGAGGTTTAAATAACCTCCCTGATTCCATTGTCAACTTATCACAAATGTAGCACTTGAACACAATAGGAAGTTTCAAAGGTTTAAATAACCTCCTTGATTCTATTGACAATCTATTGCAGCTACAACATTCAAAACTAAAATATTGTCATGGTTTAAATAACCTCCTTGATTCCATTGGCAACCTTGAACATAGAAGGGTTTGAATGTTTAAATAACCTTCTCGATTACATTGGAAACTTGTCACAACTTCAGCATTGAACATGGTAGGGTGTATAGATTTAAATAACCTCCCTCATTCCATTGGAAACCTGTCACAGCTATAGCACTTGAACATATAAATGTGTAGAATTTTAAATAACCCCTTGATTCTATTGGCAACCTGTTACAGCTGCAACACTTGAACATAGAAAACTGTAGAGGTTTAAATAACCTTCCTGATTCCATTGGCAACCTGTCACATTTGCAACACTTGAAAATAGAAAGTTGTAGAGGTTTAAATAACCTCCCCAATTCCATTGTCAACCTATCACTCCTGCAACCTTTTAATTTAATAGGAAATTTTAAAGGTTTAAATAACCTCCTTGATTATGTTGAAAATCTATCACAACTGCAACACCTAAAAATAAAATACTGTCACAGTTTAAATAACCTCCTGATTTCATTAGCAGCCTATCATAGCTGCAACACAACACTTGAACATAGAAGGGTGTGGAAATTTAAATAAGCTCCCTGATTAAATAACCTCCTTGATTCCATTAGCAACCTGTGACAACTGCAACACTTGAACATAGAAGGGTGTGGAAATTTAAATAAGCTCCCTGATTAAATAACCTCCTTGATTCCATTAGCAACCTGTGACAACTGCAACACTTGAACATAGAAGGGTGTGGATGTTTAAATGAGCTCCCTGATTCATTTGGCAACATGTCACAGCTGCAACACTTGAACATAGAAGGGTGTGGACGTTTAAATAAGCTCCTTGATTCCATTAGCAACCTGTAACTGCTGCAACATTTGAACATGGTAGGGTGTATAGATTTAAATAGCCTCCCTGATTCATTGGCAACCTATCACAGATACAACACTTGAACATAGAAGGGTGTAAAAGTTTAAATAACCTGCCTGATTCCATTGAAAATAGAATGTTAAGATGTGTTCTAGAGTGCTTCATTAATTCAAATATTTTGAGAGGTTCCTTGCAAAATCCATTTTGTGCACATTCTGCAATCAATCATTTCATTCCATGAGATGAAATCTCTTTGAGGCATTTTTTCAAACAATTCAGGTGTTTTGTCTATGATTCCACATCTTGCATATATGTCTACCAGAGCATATCCAACTATAACATCTGACGAAAATTCCCCTACCATTATGCTTTGGTGCATGTTCATAGCTCGTCCCAAAGCTCCCATTTTGGCACACAAAGGGAGGACTCTGGCAAAAAAAGTGGCTTTATACCTGTCAATTGCATTCATTTGAAAATTTCGAAAGCCTTTTCAACAAACAATTTTCTACAAAACCTACAATCATTGCATTCCATGAGATGGCATCTCTTTGAGGCATTTTGCTAAATAGTTAACATGCCTTGCCTGTGCTTCCACATTTTGCATGCATATCTACCAGAGCATTTCCAACCATAATATCTGATAGAAATCAACCTTCTGTTATGCTTTGATGGATGTACATACCTTGTCCAAAGCTCCCATTTTATTATAGGCAGGGAGTGTGCTAGCAAAGGTTATGGAATCTGACTTTACACTTGCCAATTGCATTTTCTTGAAAGTTTCTAAAGCCTTTTCAACAAATCCATCTTGTGCATATCCTGCAATATTGAAATCCATAGACCACATTTCTTATAGGGATATTGTTGTGTATTGTCTATGCATTGATGGATATTCATATCTTGTTTCAAAGCTCCCATTTTGGCACCGGTAGGGATGATTTTGGAAAAGGTTGTGGAATTTGGCATTACACCTGCGAATTGTATTCGCTTCAAAGTTTTTAAAGCCTTTCCACCAAATTCATTTTGTGCATATCTATTGTAGCTTGTTCGAAAGTACTTGTTTTAGGCTTTTAGTTATAGCAACAAGGCAGTGAAGTGTTTGATAAAATGCTTTGGTAGACATGTATGAAAAATGTGGTAGCATAGACAAGATAGTGTAATTTTTGAAAAAATGCCTCAAAGAAATGTGGTCTCATGCTGATGGAATGCCATAACAAGAAAATTGCTATGGATTGTCATGGAATTCTATCACCATGAGACTACATTTCTTTGAGGCAATTTTTCAACCACTTCACTACCTTGTCTATGCTATTGTTTACTATTATACTTTGATAGATTTTTTCCAAGCATCCATTGCTTGTTCAAAATCACTTGTTTTAGTCTTTTAGCCATAGTAGCAAGGTAGTGAACTATTTGATAAAATTATTTGGTAGACATGTATGAAAAATGTGGTAGCATAGACAAGGCAGTGAATTATTTCAATAAATATGCTGTCATGGAATGCCATGACAAGCAATTGCAATTGGCAGCTGCTCCTAAAAATCTATTTGTGTAAAATATTCCATCAAGTTGTGAGATACTTGCAATGTAGTATAGATAGAGTTACCTTGTATATTACTTCAATCTTGGTGAGATTTATAATGAGTTAAAGGCTCAAGTGAAATTCTTGGGAAGGCTTAATGTGTATATATTTAATTTGTTTTAGGACTAAATAATTAGATCATCTTTATATCTATTTTTATATTGGCCAAAATCAAGCCTCCCATCACAAAATCACTTTTTGTATCTCTTCAGATCTAGCTAGCCCACCACTAACCTTGGGTTGCCTTTTGAGGCCCCATCAAAATTTAATTTAACACCTATTGAGAGAACCTTTCACTTTTCATTTCTAGTATTCTTATGAGCTATTATCCCATGAATGAGAACTATTATAAGAGGTTAAACAATACCTTGTTCAAGATTAAAAGGAAAACCCCTGAACTTCAAACATATCAATTTCTAACAACCAAAATAAGCATAAAGATGGATTCAACATGCTTGATTATTGTTGAGGCTCTTCAGATTGATAATTGAACCCAACTCCACTTGATACTTCCTCAATGTTCTTGCTAACAATAACACAAAACTTAGTCGATGTCCGAGTAGTCTCTATTCTCTTTACAAGGTTGTTACAAATTATCAAGAAAATTTGATAGGGGAAACAATAGTGTTTTCCAGCTTTGCGCCCTTTCCTTTTTGACAATCTCCCCTTCATCATCTTTACAAACACCTAATACATCTTTAAACAACTATTAAGATTCCACAATCAATGAACTAAAGGCTATAATGATTCTTGAAGTGAGCTCTAGATTCGTTAACAATCCCTTTCTTGAGAGATGTATGGCTATGCATTTTCTGCTATCTATTTTATATCTGCCTATGTTTGCTTGTTAACTAATGTGTGACTCCTCATCTCTTGATGAGTTGGTTTTTCAGTTTCTCAGCTTGTGAGCGACATTATACACTTATGATCATCAATAAAGATTAAATTTGCAATAAATGTTGGATCTCTTTCTTATTGTATGCAATTGCACAACTATAATAATGTAATATATTTTTACAATCTCCCTTATGCACATGAATGAAATTTAGCAGAAAGTGATATGTATCTTGTCATGAAATGACTCCAAAAGTTGTGCCAAATGGTTGATTGCATGGATTTATATTTTTCACAATGTTTTGAAAGGTTGTGTAGGGTTTTGTGTTGTGTTTGGAATATGTGCCTTGTGTGCATAGATGTAAATATGGATAGAACTTAGACACAATTGTTTGTGTAGTTATGTAGAATGATCCTTGGAATTGTATGAATGACACATGATGTGAAGGGTTGTGCAAGAGTTGTACGATTTTTTTGAAGTTGCATGGAATGGTTCCTAGTGTTGTGTGGATGGTTCATGGAGTGAGGAGTTGTGCTTAGCTATATGACATGGTTTCAAGCATTGTGCAACTTGTGCATGGAGCAAGGAGCTATGCATCTAGCCCTTCTACCTTCATCCCCCAAGCCTATTTCTCCAGCATTTCATCCATCCCCTATGTCTATGGATGTGATCTATCTCCAACACAAAATGAAAGTACCATTTTATTGCCTTTGGTCCAACTAAATCTAGGTATCCTTTTAATTCCTCTATCTTTCATCAATCTCCTTAACAGTCGAACTTCACCTCACTTGCCCACTTCTGCATACATGTTTGAGAGAACATAAGTTGCAACATTTTTAGGATCCAAATTGTAGATCAGTGTGGATGTAAATAATCCTAAGCCTATATTCATATGTAATCTATAGGCAGCAAGAAAACACATCCACATAACCACCACAGGTTTAACTGGAATCTTAATGATATAGTTTAGAGTGTCCTCAAGATAGCCAACATGGGCAAGAAGGTCAACCATGCACACATAATGATCAACTGTAGGTGCAACGAAATACTACTTACTCGTGATTGAAGTATATACATCCCTCATCCACTAAACATCCATGGATGCATGCACAAAGAATACAAAAAAAGCTTACAATGTTAGGATATGTTTTAAAGTAATTCATTAATTCAAATATTTTGAGAGCATCCTTGCAAAATCCATTTTGTGCATATCCTACAATTATTGCATTCCATGAGATGACATCTCTTTGAGGCATTCCATCAAATATTTTGCGTGCCTTGTGTATGTTTCCATATTTTGCATACATGTCTAACAAAGCATTTCCAACCATAATATTTGACAAAAAACCCCCATCCATTATGCTCTGATGGATGTTCATACCTTGCTCCAAAGCTCCCAGTTTGGCACAGGCAGGGAGGATGTTGACATAGGTTGTGGAATTTGGCTTCACACCTACTAGTTGCATTTTCTTGAAAGTTTCTAAAGCCTTTTCAAAAAATCCATTTTGTGTATAGCCCGCAATCATCGTATTCCATGAGATGGCATCTCTTTCAAGAATTATGTCAAATAGTTCACATGCCTTGTCTATGCTTCCACATTTTGTATACATGTCTAATAGGGAAATTTCAACTACAACATCTGACAAAATTCCTCTATTATTTATGCTTTGATGGATGTTCATACCCTGTTCCAAAGCCCCCATTTTGGCACATGTAGGAAATATGTTGGAAAAGGTTGTGGAATTTGGCTTTATACCTACCAATTGCATTTTATTGAAAGTTTCTAAAGCATTATCAACAAATCCATTTTGTGCATATCCAACAATAATTGTAGTGCAAGAGATGTCATCTCTTCGAGGCATTCTGTCAAAAAATTCACATGCTTTCTCTATGCTTCCACATTTTGCATACATTTCAACCAAAGCATTTACAACTATAATATTAGACAAAAATCCCCATTCTATTATGCTTTGATGGATGTCCATACCCTATTCCAAAGCTTCCATTTTGGAACAGGCAGAGATTTATATCAGATGTCCTCCATAGTTCTTTACAATGGTTGGCAAGGTTATTTCTTATGAATGAAGTAACAAATTTATAACCTATCAACAAATATGGTTGAAATTTGTAGGCAACAGATTTGGATTTTGATGAACACAAAGGACGAATAGTTATTGGAAGGGTAAATTCTAGTACTGTGCACATAGGTATGGAGATAAAGGTAAAGGCTATTTCAGATATACAAAAATACAGTAAATTTGATACCACAGATAACCCTTATATTAGATATATTCCAACAAATGTGGAGTTGAGATGTGGGGAAGTGTTGTTTCATATGGTTGGCTGAAGATAGTTCCAAAAAACATATTTGCATGACATTTCTTATGGACTATGGGAAAAATTTATGTTCAATATATTATGCAAGTAAAAATAGAGAGTTATTATTACAAAATTCACAATGATAAATAAATTCCCAAAATTTATATAAGAAAAACTAATCAATACCAGAGTAATGGTAAATCTACAGAGTAGGCTACCTGCTGGCTACTTATTTTATAGATTTTTTATTGAAGGAGGTGAAGGTTATCATCTATTCCATAGAATCTTTTCTTAAATGTAGTTCCCACTACTACATTTTGGCTTCTAGGGTTTGTTCTGTATGAGTTATGTATAACGTTGTACTTTATAGTTAAGGTTGTTTTACTTGAATCCTAGTTGAATCATTTGTTTCTTAACATTGCATCTTTCAACAATGTCTTTGACTCTTAGTTTTAAAGAATGCTTTTACAAAACACCTTTTCTTGTTACAAAATTAGACTTTAGTAATTGATTTCCAAATGAGTCTCAAAAGAAAGAGATAAGATTTTATATTCCTATTTCATATCAAAATTGTTTTCTAAATTGATGTAGCCATTTTCATTGAATATAAATGTTAGTTGAATGCTATGAATGGGACAAATGGAAAAACTAGGATCATATCTTCTATGCTAAGAAAAATTGGAAGGTGTTAACTGTAATAATTTTATTATAATATTGCTGAGATCTTTTCACATATTTTGAAGTATTTGTGAAGTTGAAGACTTTTGTTGAGATAATATTTGTAATATATGTTGTTTTTCTACTGGTCTAACATTATTTTCATTGTTCATATGACTTTTTTAGAGGTCTTAATCGGGTATTTATGTTATAAATATTATTGTACCTCTTATTAATTTTAACATTTGCAAGTGTGTACATTGGATGAAAAATTTAGAGTGGGTAAAGTCAACGAACTCTTTGTCTATGAGAATTTTACAAAAGTTCCAGCTGAAATGGTCAAAGATGGAGATATTTATGCTCTCTGTGGTATACATGATGTCCTTGTATGTATATATATTCCTTTGTTCACCCATTAAAAATTCCAATGTGCTTTCCTAATCTTGTTTGTGCTTAAGCTGATTTCTTTTGAGTAAATTTCAAGGTAATACTGAAATGTATATTTTTTGGTTATGGTCTATGCAGATTGGTGAAACTCTAGTAGATAAAGTTAATGGCTCAACTTTGCGTGGAATTAAAGTTGAAGAACCTACTGTAAAAATGGAATTTTCAATTAACACTTCACCATTTGTTGGGCATGAGGTTTGTTCCTTAATTAAGTCATATAATTTTTATTTACTAATTTCAAACACTTATATTGGCCAAGCCAATTCATTTTATATTTTGACAACTTTTAGGGGAAACATGTGACATGCAAAAAAATTAGGGAACATCTTTATCGTGAACTTGAGAGGAATTTGGCAATGAAAGTTGAAGATGGGGAAACAAATGATACATTCATTATTAGTGGGAGGGGCACATTACACATAACCATACTAATTGAGAACATGTAGGTGTATATGGATCCTTATTTTCCCCAAGCTGGATATGGTTAATTATAACAATATTTTATTTTGCAACAAGCCATTTATTTTGAATATCTTATAATCAAAAGCAACCTTTGACAACGTCTTTGGCATTTTGATCTTGTAGGTGGAGGGAAGGATTTGAATTTATGGTAGGCCCACCAAAAGTTATAAACAAAAAAGTGAACGATAAATTGCTTGAACCCTATGAGGTATGATAGTATCACCATCATCTTGGATTTCTATTAATGATTGTTGAATCTTATAACTTAGAGTAAAATGGTGAGAAGCCAATGATGGTATATGTATCTTGTAATCTGAAACATTACTTCTCATATGCTATAAATAATGAAACTCTATGCAAATTGCTATTGTTGAAGTACCATAAATATATGTGGGTACTATTGTGGAGGTCTTGGGAAAATGTCGTGGTCAGATGCTTGATGTCCAAGCCACATGGTTTGTACTTTCTCACACTCTTTTGTCTTTAATATAGACAAATTTTGGTAAATATTCTATATATAAACAACATGAAGTAGAACTTATAGCACCATACCAAGATGGAAGCCTTGCAATGTTTATATGCAAAAATCTCATGTTGAAACCAGAAATTAATAGAAAAAAAACTTTAAATGTTTATTTTGCACATTTGCTAAATTTATCTTTTCTCTAGGTTATCTACATCCCATCAATATTGGTATTTTTTCACAGTGCTTTTCCTATATTGACATTTATTAATATCTATTTATATGCTAAAAATTTCTAGGATAAATAAGACATTTGCTTTCACTTTGATTTGACGTTCACATGCTCACTACCATTTTGAGTTCAACATGTTGCCTGCATTTTGGTTGTGCACACTTAGTGCTTGTTCCAATTCTATTGGTTAGCAAGAGAATAACATATTATTTATTATGTATGAAATCCTATTTTGAGGACTTGAGTAATAGTTGTAAAACAATATGATGGCATGAATACCAGCTCCATGGAGATGCATGAGAGTGCTAATTTTTTCTTAT
Source organism: Sequoiadendron giganteum (assembly GCA_007115665.2). NCBI lineage: Eukaryota > Viridiplantae > Streptophyta > Pinopsida > Cupressales > Cupressaceae > Sequoiadendron > Sequoiadendron giganteum. Next base: position 586,616,953 of record CM021109.1, read on the forward strand.
ATCTGAGTTGAATTCTATTGGCAATGCATAACCTTTAATTTCTAATTTGTGGAAAATTTTCTAGATTGACCTGGCCACTTTCAATGGGGAAATTATTTTTTAGGTAACTTTTATTTATGTTCTGACAGCAAGTTGATCTTAAGTTGGATGTTTTGTGGATTCAGTTTAGGTTGTTATGCTTGTTTTTTGAAATTGAATATGTGTAATGATCACTATAGCTAGATGCATTCATTTTCTCACTTAATGATGTGACAGTAACAACTATGGTCAGTAGGAGAGCTCTTCCTGGGATATTTGGTGGTGAGGTAATCTAGTGTTGATTATTCACACTCATGCATTATATGTCATGACTGATTTTCTTATATTGATTTCTTCTTAGAGATATGAACTTTCAACCTATTGTTTTTGTATGTTACTTAACAATTCTTATATAATGCCATGGAATTTTGAGGCAAAATTTAGTTGGGTGTGGCCTTGCATTTATAGCTATTGGAGGATCTGGTAGGTTATGATCTCTTGTTGTAATAAGAGTTGGAGAATGCTTCATTATCTCTTTGCTCAGTGGTTGTGATACATGCAATTGTGTTGTACAAAGTTGATTTTAATATTTTTCTTGTGAATATATTGAAAAACCCTCTGAATTTCTAGTGTATTAAAGGATTATATGTTTATGGTGCATAATATATTCTCTAATGTTGTTTGTTGTTGTATATGATGCTTAGTTTAAGGAAGCAAAAAGAATCTAAAATATAGGAAGAAGTCACCAGCTGATCTTTTTTTTCAATTCTCAAGCCACTTGAATGTTTGTTGTATTTTATTTTAAAGGATTGTTTGCACTTTGTAGTATCTAGAGGTTTAGGTAAAAACTAAAAACAATAAGAGAAACTATAACATGGTGTGCATGAAAGAGAAGATGCAGAGTTATGATATTTTGTTTGTTTTCTGTTCTTATATTGCCATGCCAAAGTGTTATATGAGTTTTTTCTTTTGGTATAGGAATAACAATTAAGGTTACAAACAGATCGAGTGCTCAAGAAGGGTGTTAGCTATTATCAGATACTTGCATTAGCTGTACCATCAATTGTAATTTGTATCTACTATTTTTTCATAGAAATATTAATGAGTTACACCATGCTATTCTAGGTAACATTCTTATTTGCTTTGCATTTTGTCTTTGTATAAATGGTTCTCTATTTCAGTTGATTTAGGACAACTACTGATAAATTGAAATTCTTGATTTGAGTCTATGACATGGCTTTTGTTCTCAATACTTGTAATTGTTGTTGTAACTGATATTGTGAAAGATGCAGTTGACCGACCTCACCTTGAATTTTTTTGGCGTTGTTTTCTAGATGGCATATCAATTGAGAACAACTTATCAACCTCTAGTACTAGACTTTAGTCTTATCTTTTTTTCTCTTATTGATTAATTATCATTTTGGTGGCAAGCTCTTTATTTATTATTATTTTATCATTAATGATTCAAATTAGCCTTCTAACTAGTATGAGGTTGTTCCAGAAATTTGATAACATTATAGGGAGGGTTGAGTGTCATGGAAATGAACATGTCATAAGGGAAGGTCACAAAAGCTTTCCCAGTGGACATACTTCATGTAAGTGCAACATCCTATACTTTTTGTTAAAATCATCAGGGGAGGTTTCCCTTTATTTATAACGTGTGGAAAAATTTACAAGGTGTAGAATATACAAGAATACTTGCATTCATACATAAATCAACTATTAGATAAAATTTTCAATAACATGCTATCTTAATAAAACAACACCATGCAGAGAAATAATGATAGGTTTTCTCGTGTATTTGACTTTTCTGAGTTTTTGATGTGCAAATTTTGAAACCTTAATTTCAGGTTGTAGCTCCAAATTGGAGAAGTGAAAGGTGAATACCAGTGAGGAAGAGTTTGGAGGAGCCATAACCAATAGCAGCGGGAAAGGTTTGGATTTGCAAGGGGATTAAATGGGTCAAGCCCCTATAGGAGGTCACTGCCCTTCCAAAAGGATTGCAGTTAAGGAAGGGGAAAACAATATAAGTATGTGAAAATAGGAGTATTATGTTTATATAGTGTTTGTAAGTTGTACATTGTCACTAAGACATTGCATGTAACCAATGAGATTTTGATTTTCCAATGAGGCTTAATGACTTAAATTTTTAGAGTGGTTTTTTCTCCACTCATAAATACTGCGTTGTGATTTCTCTTGATTTGTAATCTGTTTGTGTTTGATCAATCATATTTGTTCAAACATTCTAGTCTTCATTTCATGGTGTTTTTTAACATTTTAATATCTATGATACTTGAAGTTTATATGTATAAATTTGTGAGGATTAATTAAGTTAGATTTGATTTGTAATGAGTAAATATATGATTAAATACATGACTAAATACATGACTAAATATATGACTAAATATATGACTATATTAATGACTAAATATATGACTAAAGTAATGACTAAATAAATGACTACCATGACTAAATGAATGACTAAAATAGATTAGTCATAAATTTGGTGGTGTTATAAATAACTACAAATAAACCACTAAAATAGTCACATGACTAAAATTAATGACTAAATATATGAATAAATAAATGACTAAATTAATGACTAAATCAATGACTAAATCAATGACCAAATCAATGACCAAATCAATGACTAAATAAGTGACTAAAATAGTTTAGTCATAAATTTAGTGGTGTTATAAATGACTACAAATAAACCACTAATAGTTGCGTGACTAAAGTTAGTCATTTATATGCAATTTTTAGTAGTTTATTTAGTCATATATTGTTGTTTGTGTGCTAGTGAATGATGAAGTTCCCATCCTTTACACATATGTGTGTGGCTCTTTGTGATTATCAAATTCATTTAGTCAACAAGAAGAGAAAACTTCCTCAAATCACGATGAAAAATCCAAACCCATCACTCACAACAATTTGCAACCATTTAAAAAGAAAAACAAGGGTTTTATTAAAATAAATCAACCTAAAAAAACTCTCCATGTCGAGCCTCAATTTTTTCTGTGAAAATAACTCCATATTAATTTAGGGATAGGGCTAGACAAATCACCCTGCTCCCTAATTCCCTTCATTTGATTATGTTGCAACTCTTGGATAAGAACCTAATAAATTATCCTCTGGTTAGATCTATCTATACAACCAAGACTATACATCCAAACCATAACCCAAATTCCTTTTGTCACTATCACCGACAAATTGGACATGATACAAAAAGATGCATGTGTCTTAAGCAACAAGTGCAAGACCTCATTGATCCTAATCACTCCAATTGGGCAGTGTTAATGATAAAGGGAATAAGTCTATCGCCCCACCAAAACAAAATTTATAAATCTTCATGAACCCAATGCCAAATCATTCAATCACATTTGTAAATGCTTGTGAGGATAAGAATGATGTGATGGATTTTGATGAGATTGAAGAAGTTATGATTGATGATAAGAGTGATAATGAGGATGATCCTCTACAAACCATTATCGGTCTCATTGATGTTCAACCTCCTAAGGGCTAAGCCACTTTATTACCTAATATTGCTTTCACCAATAATGATGTACTTAGACATGCACCTGATGGTCCTCTCTACATTTTTGGTTGTATCAATAACAAACCTTCACAAGGAATACTTATTGATCTCACATGTGGAGAGAATGTGATCACCAAGGATTTCTTATTTGTGCAAGAGCTTTATCAAGATACTTATGAACAATCAAAATAATTAATTAAAACACATAACGGTTTTGCTTGCCCTACAATAGGTTTGATCACTCTTCCATTATATGTAGGACCTAAACAATTAGATGTATTATTCTCCATCATCTCATCATCAGATCAATTTCATGTGAAGCTAGACTACTCATGATTATGCTCCATGAATGTTGTCTCATTGGTTATTCACAAGTGCATAAATTTTCCTACTGGAAATGAGATATTTACAGTGCATCATAGTGGGTTTAATCCTTTTTCTTCCCATGGAAATTTTTCATTGGATTTCTTTTGGCTTGGACCTATGGAACCTATAAAGCCTCATGAAGATTTATTTTTCAAATCCTATCGAAATTTCAAGGCAAAGCACATAGCAGAATTATCTCCTAGCAATATTCCCGAGTCTTTGGTTATTCCTTCCTCTCAACCTACCATTGATGAACCTATTATTGAGCCACAAGCCCTTCCAAGTAATCAAAATAAATTTACCGTAGTTCCTCTACCCATTTTCTATAAGAGATGAAGAGACAATAAGATGATCCCTTTTGTACCTTTGAAGGTAAAACAAGTCTATATACCTAAAGAGACAATGGTTTCCCAACCGTTGGTGGTTCCTTCCATTCCTCCCCTAAGAGAAGAAAAAAAATCAATAGTTGATAAACTAGATCCTACACCATCATTGAAAACCATGCAAAAAGAAACTAAAATGCTAAAGAGCATAGACATAGACGTCGTGCTATCGCTTGTCGATTGGAAGAAAAAAATTGAAAACCCATAGAAACAATTCAAGAAGAATTTAAACCTTCACAAAAAAAGACATTGAACCAGAACAACAAGTGGAACAAGAGAATTCAAATGCAATAATCATAAAAACTCCTATTGTGATCAATTTGGATAATGATGATGAGATTGCTAAGGTTGATGAAGAAGTGCATAATGACTTGAATTTTTTATTTTCCACTTCTATGAACATAGATGGGGGCAACTGTGATGATCCTCTTGATGAGAGTGACCCACCACATGTTGAACATGGTGATTCTCCTAGTACGACACCTATTGTAGTCCCCTTGGCTAGTTATCCGCCTTCCACCTATGTGTTGGAAAATGTGCCTCAACTTACCAGCTTGGACCTCTGTTAAAGGCTTGATGAATTTGTGTCCTTATCGCTTTACCATAGTGTTATCATTTGGTCAGCTTGACCCTTTGGTCACTAAGACTCTGTCTAATCGGCAAGGCTCCAAAGGTTGTCACAGTGATGGGCCGACGGGTGTGGAGTTGGCGGTTTGTTTTGAAGACTTCGGCTTTATCGGAGGATCAGTCGCCCATCGCAGGTAGATTTTTCTTTGTCACGCCGATGTGTCGATGCCTTGCATCAATGACTGCTATCAAATGCATCCGATGGTGTTGGCTACTTTCTGTGGCATCCAAAGGCAAGTACCATAGTTTACCTCTTCACCGAGCGGAATCACCTATGCGCATGACCCGTGGTGGCTTGTCAAAATGGTGAGTGCATCGAACAGGTGGTGGGCCCCCAAGTTGCTTTATGAAAGGGGGTTGTCTGACTGTGGACACTTGTTGGCATCTCAGGAGTTCCCTGGGGAATCTAGCGGATGCCTCTAGAGATTCCCCGAAGAAGCTCCAGTGGCTTCCACGTAGGCTGCGTGGAGTACGCGAGCAGTGGACGCATGGCATGTGGGAAACGATATAGCTAGTGGACTATGTTTTGGTGATTGTGGTTTTTGTCAGCCCTAGAATGTGATGGAATGGCTAGCAATAGCAAAGGGAGCTTGGCCGAGCAGCAAAGCGAATGGCAGTGCGACATGTGGTGTTTTCTCATCGGTTGTTTCTGCATCATCATTGCAAAACAACATTTATTGCCGAAAGTTGGATTGGTGAAAAGCAATATCTTATGCGGTTATTTTGAGATCGGATTTTGGCTATTGGTAGAGCTTGAATTGTATTTTCTCTGCAACGAATTAATTGCGGGAGTGGCTCGATGTAGGATTGCAGGTGGATCCGATCCAAGATCGATTTGGCATGTCAGTGAAGAACTGAAATTAATGGACCCTAATTGGTGGTTGGAAGTAGACTTGAAATTGTTGGTCTTGTCTATGGGTTGGTGTAATCTGTGAGAGATTTAGAACAAGCAGAATATTGAAAAAGGTTGTTGTCATCGAGTTCTGTATTCACTGAATGCCAAAATAGTATTGTAACAGTGAGTGCATGAAAACTCAAGTGCTACTGTGAACTAATTATCAGACAGTAAGGGCTGTAACTTTTTATGTAATCTTTTGCTTACTGAAATACAAAGTGTCTTTATCTTGGTGTGGTGGGTTTTTTACTCGAAAGAGTTTTCCCACGTAAATTTGGTGTTATCTCTGAAACCTTTTCATTTCTATTACTCTTGTTTCCCTACATGTGTTCATCTTAAGTGTTTTAATGTTTTAAAATTGATCTTTGCATGCCTCCTCTGTGGTTTTAGCGTTAGGAAAGCATTTCCGCATCGTTTTCTTTTCCTTACACTATGATGAGCAAGATTGGGATGTAGACGTCTTGCTCTAGGATGACTCGCATGTGACGTACTGCTTCACTTTTTTCTATGTTCTTTGCATTTTTTTTAATTTTATTTGTGATCTCTTGTATCGTGTTGCTTGGTGTGCCTATGTTTGTGATTTTTCTGTACCACCCCTCCAATTTTCTCATGTTTTCAAATAGTGCATTTATTTTGATAGACTATGATACTATGATGTTATTTGATCGGTGACTTGATAGAGATGATGGTTTTTATATTGAGATGTGATGGTACACTATATTGATGATTATTGATTCTAACATACTATCTAGTTAGCATAGTTGATTATGTGAGTTGATATTGATATATGTTCATTTGTAGTTATTTGATGTTTTAGTTTCATCAATTTTGACATGACACTATATTGGTGAAGGGAACGAGATTGCATCACTTGCTTGCAAGTGCCTTGCGATTCCATGATTTTCCCTTCACGGTGTGATTTTTCATGATCTATATACATGTACGACATATGTTTTGATTGCAGGATCGTAGGTACATGACATTTACTCCACCTAGATTCACAGGTTTGAGCGTGTCCATTGCCCAACAAAATAGCTGATTGGGAGGTAGTAATAGGATTTCTTTGTCAAACCACAACCCTAGTAAAAGTGTGGCATCAATCCTTGTTTTGGTCATGCTTTGTTGTCATGTTGTCCTCGTTTTCCTTGTCGTTTAATTATTTTGCAAGGTATACTCTGTGGGAAATTAATTATTATAATGTTTTAAATTCATTATTTATTTAATCGTGATTAATGTTGTTAGAAGATTTAAATTTGATTTAATTAATTAGATTTAATTTTTTTTGTAAAGTAATTTAATTTAGATTAAATTTATTTTATAAAGTGATTAAAATTGTTAGATTATAATTTTTTTGTTTAATTAATTATTTAAATTAATTAAATAAAGTTGTGAATTTAAATGAATGGATAATTAAAATTAATATTTGATTTTAAATTATTAAATAAACAAATATCTTATAAAATATCTAAGAGGAAATATCTTGGGATTTGATTTGGAAAGATATTTTGGGATTGTGACATGAGTTAGAAAATTGAAAATTGGTATTGGGAAATAATTCATGGAGAGAATCATTGTGTTAACTAAAAGAGGGGAAAAAGACTATTTCACGAGAACGAAAATGGTATTTTGGTGGTTGTTGAAAATTGGAAGAAGTTCTCAAGATATTGGCTCTCATTTTATTTTCAGCCTTCTGGAAAAGAGGATTATTTTGGAAGAGGCTTTGATAATTTTGGAATCTGAAGGCAAGGCTCTACTTCAAACTTCAATTCTTCAAGCATTTGAAATAGGTTCTTTATTGTTTTTATTTAAATTCAAATTGGAAAAGATTGCCTGTACAATGAAGAAACTTTTATTTGTTTTAAAGCTTTAATATGTTTCGAAATTTAGAAAGATTGTCGTGAAAGATTTTGAACCTCAAATTAAATTCTTATATTCTTTTGAAAAGATGAATTGTTTTAAAACAATAGAATTCCCAGAATGATTATATAAAAAATTTGGAAAACCTCTGTAGGAATTGATTCCAATCTTCCTGTTAAAATTTGTGGAAAACCTCTGATTGTATTGGAAAAGATCTTCCTGTAGAAGATTATTTCTTTTTTTCTAATTAGATTTATTTGGCTTGGGAAATTAAAAACCTCTGGTAAATTTGTAAATATTTTCTTGTAGATTTTTTTTGTAAAAGTTGCTCATCTGGAGAAATCATTTTGATATATATATATATATATACATTAATATATACATATACATATATAAATATAGGCATATTTTTATTTTATTAAAGTCCCTGTTAAAAAATTATTTTGAAAAAACCCTGATGAAATTTGTATGACGATTTCTGAAATCGCAGGTTTATATTCTTAAAAAAATTATAGTTTTAAATTTGAATGGGGATTGGGGCTACCCCCCACAACCACTCCCATAGGGGAGGTAAAATTGTGGAGGCAATGCCCAACGCCCCCTTAGGGAGTCGGCTGTGTGTAACAACCTGGGAGTAATGTGGCTTCCAAACATTTCGTCCGCCCTTTTTAATTCGAATTTATAGTTTGGTTTTTTCTAATATATAAAATATAATATAAATAAATATATATATATATGCATAAATATATATATGTAAATATATATTTATATATATATGTTTGTATATGTATATATATATTTCTATTTATATATTTAATATTTGTTTTGGAAAGTTGTAATTTTTTTTTTTAATATTTAAATAATATATATATATATATATAAATACATATATAATTATATAAATGTAAATTGGGAAATTGAATTAAATAATTAGATTCAATTTCTTTATTGACTATAAATAAAATTGTATTAAGCTAGATTATTTGAGAAATGCATTATTGTTTTTTCTTGAAATGGAAATTAGATTAAGGAAATTATAAGGATAGCTTTATTACTTGCATGAATTGCTTATTTAATTATGATGTCTTTCATCCACGTAAGTTGGGAAATCTATTAGTTGTGAATGTGTAAGCCTTCGAGATGTTGTAATATTATGTGGGGGTTGTTGTGATATTTTTTTAGCTCTTTGTTTTCCTTGGGTAGTGCACCTAGTTGTGATTTTGTTTAAAAACCCGATTACTACGAACGGGATGTGTTGCCTCTTGCATTATGGTTGGGATTTAATATTCATTTTTTGTGTACTTTGTCTACCCTTGGTTTGTGGATTTGATCCTTGTGTTGAAAGTAGGGGAGTGGCTCTCAATGGGGTTTGGCGCACAAAGTGGTGCCAGGATAACTCATGTGAGAGTTAGATAATTCAGTGGAAATTAAATAAAAATATTAGGGGAAAGGGTAGCCTTAAAAAATTTAACTTGTTAATTGTGCCTCACTCATTGGCTCAAGGGATTGTTTAGAATTAAGATGAGATGATATGGCTTGGAATGACAAGGTCATTATCTTGTCCCTTTGAAAGATATTTGATTCCGCATCGGTTTGCATGTGGGGCCGAGGATCATGAGAGGCTACCAGGATAACCCAAGATGGGGGCTGAGGCCTAGGAAGATCTACCAGGATAACCCATGCAACTTTTTGATGACACTCTTATGACAATATTTTATATTGTTCAGTTGATGTACTTGATTCTTTTACTCTGGAATCAATGTAACCTTCATGTTATGTATTGTACTTGTATAGTTTAGTCTTGTGGTTGCTTGTGTCTTGAGGTTGTTGGTTATTTACCTAGGAAGCCCTTTTACTATCTCCTAGCATGGGGGTGGGCCCTCGGGTACCACGTGGTTGGGTGGAATGTGCACCTTACACTGTTGGGTTTCCACTTCATGTTCGTGATGGAAGGATCTTCCAGATCGGAGAGCTCACATGTTCCAGTTGCTTTGTACCATCTCTTGTTTTCTATTGGATCAGTTGGATGTTAATGTATATGTACTACTCCTCATTTCTATTCAAAGATAATCCTTGGATTATTATAATTGTAATAGTGTTTGTATGATGTACCTCATTTTGGAAATGAGCCTTGTAACTGCTATATTGAATTAATACAATCTATGAATGGTTTTAATATGTAGTTTGTAATCTTATGAAATCAGTTTAATGTTATTGAATTTATGTTCTTTATTTCATGAGTATAATTTATATGTTATGGATTAGTTTACTTTTGTATGTTACGGGTTTCAAATGTAAGTGTTGTCGTGTACCTTAGAGGTTGTATGCATTAAGTGTAGTTCACTTTACTAATTTTTAATTGCACTTTGAAAAAAATTTGTTATGCTTTCGTTGTAATTGCGTCATCCTCTAGGGTTATGTAGTGGGGTGTTACACATGGTATTAGAGCCCAAGTTTAAACATTGGGTGCTTTGGGATAATTTTGAACCCATTAAGCTATTAGTTGCATAGGATTTAAGTTTGTGTTACCTTGTCTTATACCTTGGTATGTCTATGTAGGATCATGCCACCTAGGCGAGGTCATGGTAGAGGTCGTGGTCAAGGCCAAGGAGGCGGTTGCAGAGGTAGTCAACAGGACTCACCTCCCCATGTTCCCAATGACTTATATCATGAGGAACAATAGGCTTCTTAGAATGCTCCAGGACGCGATGACTAGAATCAGGATCCACCAGGGATTGAACACGCTCAGTTGTGTCGATTTTTAGAGGAGACTCTTGCTCTCCTTGGGTCGAGGTAGGATAGAGATTAGATAGATATTGGTGAGGGAGAGAGATCCCCTAGATAGAGAGAGGTTCTAGCATAGCAAGAGGTGGTCACAGTCACTCATATGAGAGACCTAGTCAGAGCCTGTCTGCCCACTTTCTATGATTCTGTCAGGGGACTAGAGGCCGGGACATGGTTGATAGAATTGAACCAGTGTTTTTCTATGCACCCTTATGGTAGCAACTCCAATGCCAGATGTGTTATCATGCACTTGTGAGAATTTACATCTACCTGGTGGAGATTGGAGGAGCAGAAGCTCTGTATTGATAATGATTCAGTTTCTTGGGATATGTTCATCGAGAGATTTAGAGCTAGATTCCTATTTGACCATCGGCAACAGTGTCGTGGAGACGAGTTTCATTCTTTGTTATAGATGGCCATGTTAGTATAACTGTATGAGGGTAGATTCTATGAGCTCAAATAGTACATTAGTATTAGTGATGATGAGGGCATGCTAGTTCAACACTTCATTAGGGGCTTAAATGCCTAGATCAGTGTTGGTGTTTGGGTTTTCGAACCCAAGACCATGAAGACAGTAGTAGAGAAGGCCAGACTGGTGGAGGAGAATTTGGCGATGGCGTTGGGTGGACATATTAGAGTACAAATAGGTAGTGCTTTAGTTGTAGGACCTAGTTCACATAGTAGCCAAGCTCAGGGAGTTGGACCACCTAGGACACAACAGGTGCCTGCACAGAGTGGTCAACATCAGAATTCACAAGGGAAGCAAAAGAATTTACAGTCTAGACAGGGTGACAGATATCAGTCAGGGGGTGACAAAAATTGGAGGCGGGTCAAACACTTCAATTATGAGCAACTAGAATAGAGTACACAGTCTACCTATAATAGGGGTAGCGTTCAGTAGTCGAGCACGCCTCCTAGAGGTACAAGATTCGATCGGGGTACAAGATGTTTTTCTTGTGGCCAACAGGGTCACATAGCACGACAATGTCCCAATAGGGGCACATTAGGTTATACTCAGAGGCCAGTGGCATCAAAGTCAACTGTTGGAGATGTGGGTAGAGGTCATTGGGTATTTGTTGTGGTTGACAACTGCTAGGCTGATCATTAAAGCACAATGGTAGAGACTTCGAGTATGTTATAGGGTAACAGGGTTACCATTTTATTTGATTCAGGAGCATCAGATTCATTTATTTCATCATCTATCGTAGCACATTGTAGACTGAAGGCAGTTAAGCAGGACATTAGGTGGCAAGTCGAATTGGCCTTCGATCCTAAAGTTGCAACGCATTCCCTAGTACATGATTGTAGATTAGAGATTGGATCCTTTCACACTACAGTAGACCTCTGCATTATACTGTTGGGTCTTATGACATCATCTTATGGATGGATTGGTTAGAAGCTCACAGAGCTTTTATTGACTATCAACGCAAGTTGATTCGATGCATTGATGTATTTGGTAGGGAGGTTGAGATAGTGGGAGTTTAGAGACCCATATCATTGAGGATGATCTCGGCTATGCAGTTGAGGAGATGTGTACGTCAGGGCTATCAGTTATTTGTTGTGACAGTAGATGACTTGGAGTTGGGAGATAGTGAGGAAAAGGTTTCACTTGATAGCCACCCCATACTTCAGTAGTATGCAAATGTATTTCCTAGTGAGATTCTAGGGATGCCACCTCAGCGTGACATTGATTTCAAGATTGATCTTATACCTAGATCCGAGCCTATTTCATGAGCTTCGTGTTGTATGACTACAAAGGAGCTTAAGGAGCTCTGCTTGCAGTTGGAGGAGTTGCTAGCGAAGGGTTTCATCCACCCTAGTGTTTCACTTTAGGGAGCACCAGTAATTTTTGTGAAGAAGAAGGATGGATATCTCTGATTGTGCATAAACTACCATTAGTTGAATAAAGTGACAATCAAGAACCAGTATCCCTTACCTAGGATCGATTATTTTTTTTATCAGATCAAGGGTGCTATGGTATTTTAAAAAATCAATCTTAATTCAGGGTACTATTAGCTACACATAACTGATTCTGGCATTCATAAGATGACATTTCACACTCATTTGAGTTTATAGTGGTATCGTTCAGGTTGATGAATGCGCCATCTGTATTCATGAGCTTGATGAACAAAGTCTTTCGCACATATCTTGATAGATTTGTACTGGTATTCCTTGATGACATATTGATCTATTCCAGGATAGTAGAGGAGCATGAGGAGCATCTAAGGTAGGTTTTGTAGTGTTTGAGAGACAATTAGTTGTACGCTAACTTGTCCAAATGTGAGTTCTTTTAGACCAAGGTTAAGTACCTTGGACATGTGATATCAGGAGAGGGTATTGCAATGGATCCTACGAAGATCCAAGAGATCATTGATTGGCCTACGCCCACTAATGTGGAAGAGATACATAGTTTCATGGGATTAGTAGGTTATTACAGACTCTTTGTTTAGGGTTTCTTGAGGATAGGGAATCCTATCACTTCTCTTCAAAGGAAATAGAAGAGATTCATCTGGTTAGAGTAGTGTGAGGCAGCACATCAGAATCTGAAGGAGAGGTTGACCAGTGCACCAATTCTTGTGGTACTTGATCCTACTAGAGATTTTGTTGTCTATACAAACACATCTTTGGAGGGATTAGGAGTAGTCTTGATGTAGGATGGTCCAGTTATAGTGTATGAGTCTTACAAACTCAAGGATCATGAGTTGAAGTACCCCACACACGATCTTGAGTTAGCAGTGGTAATACACGCTTTGACAAAGTGGAGACACTTCTTATGGGGCATAGATTCGAGTTGCATAGTGACCATTAGAGCCTACGGTACATCTTCACACATCCCAATCTTAATGCCAGGGAGAGACGATGGATGGAGTTCCTTTTCAAGTATGACTTCGATGTGAAGTTCATCCAGGGGAAGGAGAACGTAGTTGCCAACACTCTAAGAAAATGAAGACACGAGTTGTCAGTGGTGACTCTTGGTGTGTATTTGAGGAGTTAGATCCTTTCTACACTTCCTCGAGACAACTAGTATCAGGAGGTGAGATCAGAGATAGAGATAGGAAGGACTCTTGAGGGAAAATTCTCAAGTTATTCTCTAGAGTAAGATGGTTTGTTGAGACACATGGGACGCATTTATGTTCCATCTTTCGGAGATCTTCGTACCTTGGTTATGACAGAGGAACATCATGCACCCTATTCAGCTCATCCTGGAGTGAAGAAGATGCATGCCAATTTGTGACAGCTATACTTTTGGGCAGGTATGAAGCGAGACATCGCTGATTTTGTGTCGATGTGTTTGGAGTGTCAGCGAGTGAATGCTGAACACCAGCATCCGGAAAGACTTCTGCAACCACATTTGGTGCCAAAGAGGAAATGTGATATAATCTCATTGGATTTCATTGTTGGGTTACCTAACTCTTTGGCATGACACGATTCCATTATGGTGATGGTGGATAGGTTGATGAAGGTAGCACACTTCTCACCTATTCATTCATCCTATAATGCTTCATTTGTTGCTAGAGTGTTCATGGGAGATATTGTTAGGTTGCACGATATTCCTCATCGAATCATTTCTCATACGAATCATGTGTTCACCACCGCTCTTTGGACATCATTGTAGCATGCCATGGGGATGTAGTTGAACTTCAGTTCAGTGTATCACCCTGAGATAGATGGATAGACTGAGAGGGTCAACTAGATCCTCAAGGATATGTTACACATGTATGTGATGGACCAACAGACATGATTGGAGGACTATCTCCATTTAGTGGAGTTTACATATAATAATAACTATCAGAGTTTGATTGGTATGCCTCCTTTCTAGGCATTGTATGGATGACTGTGTCAGAATACTTTGAGTTGGGATCGGTTAGAGGACATAGTTCTATTGGGTCCTGAGATGCTTTAGGACATGGAGAAGTAGGTGATACGAATCAGGGAACATTTGGTTGCTACACCAGATAGGCAGAAAAAGTATGCAGATGCACATCGAGTGGAACGTCAATTTGCAGTAGGTGATCGAGTCTTTGTGCGAGTGTGTCTGTGAAAGAGTTCAATCTGATATGGAAAAGGATCTAAGCTCACACCTCGCTTCATTGGGCCATTCAAGATTCTTGAGAAGATTGGACCAGTAGCTTATTGTCTTGCTTTGCCACCCAGTCTCTCACGCATACACGACGTATTCCATGTTTCAGTACTCAGGCTTTACCACCTTGATATATCTCACATCCTTGATTGGAATTCCTTACAAGTAGAGGACAAGAAGTTGGATTTGGAGCCCGTGGCAGTCATGCATCATAGGAGACTCACCCTTAGGGGTCGAGATATTGAGCAAGTTAGGATCCAGTGGGATCTGAGAGATGATACATCGACTACTTGGGAGGATGCAACCAGGATGAGAGAGCTCTATCCCTATTTGTTCGCAGGCTTTCAGGAGTAAGCCTGATCCTAGGGGGGAGGATGTAGCACCCCTATGATTTCCTCATGTTTTCAGACAGTGCATTTTTTTTGATAGACTATGATACTATGATGTTTTTATTTAATCGCTGATGTTATAGTGATAATGGTTTTTATATTGAAATGTGATGGTACACTATATTGATGATTATTGATTATGACATGCTCTCTAGTTAGCATAGTTGATTATGTGAGTTGATATTGATATATGTTCATCTGTAGTTATTTGATGTTTTAGTTTTGTCAGTTTTGATGTGACACTATATTGGTGAAGGGAACATGATTGCATCACTTGCTTGTGAGCGCCCTGTGATTCTACGATTTTCCCTTCACGGTGTGATTGTTCATGATCTATATACATGTACGACATATGTTTTAACTACAGGATTGCACATACAAGACATTGAATCCACCTAGATTCATAGGTTTGAATGTGTCCATTGCCCAACAAAATAGTTGATTAGGAGGTAGTAACAAGATTTCCTTGTCAAACCACAACCTTAGTCACAGTGTGTCGTCAGTCCTTGTTTTGGTCATGCTTTTTTGTCATGTTGTCCCTGTTTGCCTTGTTTAATTATTTTTCAAGGTATACTCTGTGGGAAATTAATGTTAATTAATATTTATAATGTTTTAAATTGATTATTTATTTAATCATGATTAATGTTGTTAGAAGCTTTAAATTTGATTAAATTAATTAGATTTAATTTTTTTTGTAAAGTAATTTAATTATTTAGATTGAATTTATTTTATAAAGTGATTAAAATTGTTAGATTACAAATTATTTATTTATTTAATTATTTAAGTTCATTAAATAAAGTTGTGAATTTAAATGAATGGATAATTAAAATTATTATTTGATTTTAAATTATTAAATAAACAAATATCTTATAAAATATCTAAGAGGAAATATCTTGGGATTTGATTTGGAAAGATATTTTGGGATTGTGACATGAGTTAGAAAATTGAAAATTGGTGTTGGGAAATAATTCATGGAGAGAATCATTGTGTTAACTGGAAGAGGGGGAAAAGGCTATTTCACGAAAATGAAAATGGTATTTTGGTGGTTGTTGAAAATTTGAAGAAGTTCTTGGGATATTGGCTCTGGTTTTATTTTCAGCTTTCTAGAAAAGAGGATTATTCTAGAAGAGGCTTTGATAATTTTGGAAACTGAAGGTGAGGTTCTACTTCAAACTTCACTTCTTCAAGCATCTGAAACAGGTTCTTTATTGTTTTTATTTAAATTCAAATTGGAAAAGATTGCTTGTACAATGAAGAAAAATTTATTTATTTTAAAGCTTTAATATGTTTTGAAATTTGGAAAGATTGTCGTGAAAGCTTTTGAACCTCAGATTAAATTCTTATATTCTTTTGAAAAGATGAATTGATTTAAAACAATAGAATTCTCAGAATGATTATATAAAAAAATTGGAAAACCTTTGTAGGAATTGATTCCAATCTTCCTGTTAAAATTTGTGGAAAACCTCTGATTGTATTGGAAAAGATCTTCCTGTAGAAGATTATTGTTTTTTTTTCTAATTAGATTTATTTGGCTTGGGAAATTAAAAACCTCTGGTAAATTTGTAAATATTTTCTTGTAGATTTTTTTTGTAAAAGTTGCTCATCTGGAGAAATCATTTTTATATATTTATATATATATACATTAATATATACATATACATATATAAAATATGCATATTTGTATTTTATTAAATTTAGTGTTAGAATTTTATTTTCAAAAAACCCTGATGAAATTTGTACGGCGATTTTTGAAATCATAGGTTTATATTCTTAAAAAAAAATAGTTTTAAATTTGAATGGGGATTGGGGCAGCCCCCCACAGTCGCCCCCATAGGGGAGGCGACACTGTGGAGGCAGTGCCTAGTGCTTCCTTCACAGGCCGCGCCCACTTCGGGAGTCAGCCGTGTTTAACAGCCTGGGATTAATGTGGCTTCCAAACATTTCGTCCTCCCTTTTTAATTTGAATTTATAGTTTGATTTTTTTAATATATAAAATATAATATATATATATGCATAAATATATATGTAAATATATATTTATATTTATATATTGAATATTTGTCTTGGAAATTTATAATTTAATTTTTTTAATATTTAAATAATATAATTATATATCAATACATATATAATTATATATAATTATAATTATATATAATTATAATTATATATATATATATATATTTAAATGAATTTTGTATAGGTGCATGTAAATGCACGAATTAGCTGTTTTTAAAATGAAATGATTTAAAAAAAAAGGAAATTGATTTTTATATAGATGTAAATTGGGAAATTGAATTAAATAATTAGATTTAATTTCTTTATTGGCTATAAATGAAATTGTATTAAGCTAGATTATTTGAGCAATGCATTATTGTTTTTTCTTAAAAAGGAAGTTAGATTAAGGAAATGATAAGGATAGCTTTATTACCTGCCTGAATTGTTTATTTAATTATGATGTCTTTTGTCCACGTAAGTTGGGAAATTTGTTAGTTGTGAATGTGTAAGCCTTCAGATATTGTAATATTATGTGGGGGTTGTGATATTTTGTTCAGTCCTATTTTTTCCTTGGGTAGTGCACCTGGTTGTGATTCAGTTTAAACACCCGGTTACTACGAACGGGACATGTTGCCTCTTGCATTATGGTTGGGATTTAATATCCATTTTTTGTGTACTTTGTCTACCCTTGGTTTGTGGATTTGATCCTTTTGGGGAAAATGCAAGGTGTTGAGACATTTATGTCTCTTCCATGTTGACCCAAAATCTTGTTTGTTCCCTCTCTCTATGTGTTATTCCTCCTTTGTGTTTGTTGTTCCACAAGTATTTTGGGGATGATAACATTTTTGAGCTCTATTATATCATTGTAGCAAAGACATATGTTGACTCCAAATCCATGGATCCCTCAATGTACCTTTCATGACATTATATTCTACGGGGTGACCTCTTATCATGATGCACTTTATTTGGAAATATATCATTGGAATATGGATTTACAAATAAGCTCTTATGATCCTTTGTGACATGGAATTTATCATTTTCTACTTTAAAGTAATTGCTCACATCATGGTGTTTAGAAATTTCTTTAAAGTGGTGGAATACATTGGCATTATTTTTGGCTTCACTTTATTCACAGGCTAAACTTAGTGATGCTTTGACATTTGACAATTTTGACTTTTTTTGGGCTTCACTTTGTTCATAAGAAGTTTAACCTAGTGTAAGAATTTTTATAGCACCTTATCAAGGTTATCATAGAGTATAAATCTTGATATGGTTATGGGTAAACACCTAGAGAATATCGAACTTCACTAGACCCTGTGTGTTTCTCATCTTGGCCTTGGGGCTCACCTAGTGAATATCAAACTTCACTGCCCTTATAAGTATATTTTATGGATGTAGAGCATAACACAACTTGCTAGTCCATTTTTTTTCTTTTTTCTTTTTTCTTTTCCTTTTTGCACTAGCTTTGACATTGAATGTTTGTGTACCTTGTATCGATTCTATACATATGTGTGTTCTTTTTTGCCTATGTTAGTTTTCCATGAGATCATAGATCTTGGGGGCTTGATCACTCTTCTTGATCCTTTTTAACTTATCTTTCCAAAATTTGTACAATTGGACCTCCCTTGACATATATTTCTCTAGTTTAGTGTGAGTTTGAGTGTAACTTCATACTCTCACTAAAGTGGGGGCTAAATGTAGTGTAGGAAATTGTATACCTTTATAATTTTACATTATGTTTGGGTACCTTAATTTATTGGACTTAATTAAGATTCTAATTTTCCAAATTATGCATTCAAAATATTTATTCTTACCATTTTCTGAAAGGGGAACCAACATTAAATTAATGCATTTAATAATTAAATTTCCTTGGATCATGTGTGTCCTAGAAATATAGGCGGGTACCCATTCGCCCATCGGAAAATGGGTCCCCTTTATGAGCTAGGACCCATTTTAAAATATGTTTTTGGTTGCATTTTACTGATCAAAATTCAAATTATAAGTGTTGACTTTTGGAATCTAATTTTCAGGAAATTGGATAAACACCTATAAATACATAGTCATTTTACCATTTGAAATTGATCAAGAGAGAACACACTTTATGAAGTAATCCTATTGAGAAAATATTATTGTCAAGAGAATTCAACAACAGTATTATCAGTCATTATTAGTAGCAATCAAGATCCTAAGATAATGTCAAATTTTATGTGTGTTCATGTTGTCTTGTGAAGGCTAGCAAGTGTTGTAGGTCTTCATGTATTCAAACATTCAAGAAATCGAGCAAGCAAGATACAACTCCCTTGAAGTGATGTGTATGACTTCAGTCCTTCAAGGAAGCAATTGAAAGGTGGTGAGTTGCAATAACTGTTCATTTATTTTTTCCTTCCTTTCCATTCAATATTTTTATCATTGACATTGCCATTGTGAAAGTGTAAAAGCTATTCATGGGGTTTGAGTAAGGCAAGCCCCAAAAATGGCCCTACATTTTCTCCCTCTTTGAATGTTTAGGTTACAAGTTGAAGAAGGATTGAAGAGATCTTGAAGAGCAATTTTGCATGGTTACATTTGTTGTCATCATTCTTGTCAATCTACAAAAACTAAGTTGCAGAATTCATTTATCACATTCCGACAAGTTTGTAGGTGGAAAACAACATCTCAAATCCAACACTAGGGTCCTGTAAAAAGTAAATTTGGAAGCCCTAGAAAGGACCCATTTTCCTAGGGAGAATCAGTCCTCCTACACATGTCAAAATGAACTTTTGGTGATAGGTACATGCCCTCTGATATCTCCCAGATTTTCCTGCAAAGTGTTGTTACAATCTAATTATCTTCGAGAATTTGTATTTTACATATTAGGACATATAGTTTTATTAATTTAATCATTCTAAATTATCCTTAATTATCCTAAGACCCTAAAGAATCCCACCAACCCAGGTCTAAGTAAGGTTGAAAGTCAATCTCTTGGCCTTGTTGGTGGGAATTCTAATGAAATTTGAGGAGAGATCCCCTGAATCCTAGGTTCTTTGCATTAAGGACCTAAGATCATCCTTTCCTCACCATTTCAACATCATTGAGTTTTTTATCTAAATATTAGGTTACATACCAAACTAGGGATGTGAAATAGACCATGAATCCACTTCATTAATTTATCAAGGAATCAAAACTATACTCTACTACAATCAACTATGCTTAAATTAGGTTCATCACCAAGGTATAGCTTCCCACTATCATATTATTCAGACTTTTAAAACCACCCCTAATGGGGGGTAATATAGAGGGAATCCCCAAAGTCTATCAACCATGTACTTTTCAATAAATGAACTACCAAGGTCATAAAAAAGACATTTGTATCATCTTGAGAAGACTATAGATTCATCATTTGAATCATTTTTCTTTATTTCTATCCTCTTTGTATTATGTATCAAAGTGCTTGGTTTTCTACAATTTCAACACTTAGCCTTGGAATTTCTAGGAGGTTTAGACCTACTACAGGATTTTGATCTAGGTTCTCCCACAATATTTATATCTAGAGTTTCTTTCTTCTTATCATTCTTTCCTTTCTCATTATTCTACCATAAACTAGGGCCTCCTTAGTAGACTTTGAATATTTCTTTACATATCCTTTAAGAGTAGATAAACCATTACCTCATCCATTTTATTTTTGAGGTAGTGCTCATGATTCCCATAACCAATTGATCCCATGAGTCCACAATAGAACATATCATGTCATGTAGCAATCCTCCCCAATGTTAAATCTAGTAAATTATAATTAGGTCATAATTATATTGATTACATTCAAATTCTTAGCCACAAAACCACCACCATCCATTCTCAAGGTGTATAACTTATTTCTTATAAAAAAAAATTAAATAGGGATTTATCCTAGTACAAGTTTCTCAACTTCTTCCAAAAATCTTGTGTAGTGAATTCTTCATGTACATTCAAAAAATGAAATCTACCAAGTAAATCCTAAGGATTCTCATTACCTTTCTATCTAATAGATCTTAGTCAACTTATGATATTATAGTGGATTTGGTTCTAGATTATAATTTATAAACCTTTATTTGCATATATATCCTTCATATTGTGCTTCCACATCTCAAAGTTAGTGCTATAAATCCTCTCCATCTCTATCCTTTATGTACTTGCCATTTTATTTCAACATTATCTCCTTCTATGCAAAGTCTAACTCAAACCAAAATAAGAAAACAAAAACTTTCTCTAACACCTAGGACTCAAGGTGATCAACCTCTGATACTAAATAAAAAGAAAGTAGAGGTGTAGAATATTCTTCTTACACTAATATATGAGAGTTTTTATGTGCAAAATAAATAAATATATCATAACACCAATTTACCTGGGGAAAATATTTTTGGGAGAAAAAACCCACACTTGAAAGAAAATCAATACAAGATTCAATAATAAATGATTACATTACACTTGTAGATTCTTAGCCTTTATAGTAGTATCAACAACAAGAGATCTAGAGAAATTTTGGAAGAATAATAGTACCCATAAAAATAACCATGAAACCTTCATATCAAGGATCAAGTAAATAGGAGAAGGAAAAAATGAATCCATCAAATGACAATTAGGAAACCATGGGATAAAAACACTCAAATTTTTTTGTCCTGAATCCCTATTCAAAATCTAGTGCCTAGATCATAAGATGACTCCATAAATTCATAATATAAAATTATTTACATTTATAATATGTTTGCCATAATACACTCACCAACTTAGGAAACCCAGTTTTTCTCCATTGTCTCAATTCAAATATGTCTGATGATGTGACATATTTTGGTCAACAAATGTAATCCCCCTTAAAAATCTCTTATGCATCATAGATTATCTTAAGCTTATTATGTGGAATGTCCAATTTTAGAAACCATTACCTTTTGATTTAGGAAGATAATATAACCCCTATTTTTAAATTTGAGATTATTAATGTTATCCATATAAAAATAACCCACTTACTCTATTTAAGGCACATTTAAAAAAAAACTGGGTCAAGATTAGTCTCTAGAGCCTTGAAAATTACATTTTTGTGCTTTATAGCCCCAAAATTTATATTTTTTATTCTTAATAATAGGGTGGAAGGTTGAGATTTTTTTTTAATAAATCCATGTCTATGACACTCATACTCACATATCATGATTATAATCTGTATCATACCTATCATACCACATAACTATCACATTATGCAAAGATATTAGCCATACATATATGATACCACGTCTATGAGATTTATCATGTATTTATCTTATGTATATCTCAATTCCTTCATATGTTTTTATAATTTATTTTTTTCTTCTAAATCTATCCATTTATATCACCTATATTAGAGAAACAATATAACTTTACGTAAATTTTTAGGATCATATCTTATTCCTTAGCACTTACACGCTTACCTATTGACTTGATTACATATTTACAATAGTCACATGATGATTATTTGTATTTAGGGTCCATATTTACCTCTCACTCAAATCACTACATGTTTCTTATGATCTTGTTTATGATCACTCTATTGAGCCTCATATCACTATATTACCTAAGAACGAACAACCCCTTTTTATGTACTTTCATGATCACATCATATGTAGTTTTGATAGAATACTTCATCAAGCACTAATATGAATCCCACTATAGGAGGAGTGTCAAGTAATCCCTATATTGTTATCTACTTTAATTTATTATCATGTACTACGAGTCACACTAGGGAAACCAATTCCTTCCCCATATCATTAATCACAAGACAATACCTAATATGGCATGCAACTATAGCTATATTACGAGACCTATTTCATTTAACTATACCAATGAATTATCATGTCTAAGAACTATATTAGGATCATATGCATTTCCTAGTATAAGTTTATCCATCCATTAGGTCCACCTCACTTTTATCATTTCCCTATACTAGGGGCATAGTTGCATACCTTCAAAATTCTCTCCATCAGATATTCTTACCATACTTATCATTTAAGATTATTAACCTATTTATTATATGATGCATTTATGAAATTTAATACTTTACATTAGCTATGCTTCTACATGCTTGTATGCAATTACATTTATATTTCATCTATTTTTTCCTCTCTCTAATTATTTGAATTCAATGGAATGAAGAGATAGTATCTTCTTTATAATACTACTATATTGATATTATAGATAGGTGTAGGCTCCTACACAAAAACATGACCACATCCATATAGATCTTGATTACACAATATGGTATTTCTTGATATATCTTCTTATCTTATAATTGCTGCATAAGGAAAATAATTACCACACCACTTCCTATATAGATGAAAATATTTTAACCATACTATTTCCCTCTCTCTCTCATGTTTGTATATAGTAAACTTACCTTATATTTATGCTTATTTTTACTTGCATGATAGATACTACTCATTGTATATATTTTCTTTATTTTTTAGGTTACTATGGAGCACACATACCAAGGTGAAGGAAAACATGAAGATATGTAATTTAATCTGTTAATTTATGTGTATCATAATACACATTTATAGTTAAATATTTACTTTACATGCATGTTCCTAATTTCTCATATACTTTGAGATACATCATCGTTTTAAGATTCATATGCACCTTAAAGTGAGTAAAAAATATAATAGTGAAATTTGTATGCCCATGCCAAATCACATATAGTTTTGAGCATATTTTAAGATATTGTATTGATGATTAGATATCAATAAATGACACTCTTGTGCAAATTTAGGCTTAATACATAATCCTTCATCCATGCCTATTTACCCATACATCTACAAATTTTACTCTATTACAACATATATTCTAATATATTCATCATTACATCCAATTCATTATCTATATCATTCAACTTACATTCATAGATTTATTATCCACCATGATATTTTCATTTCCTTATCCTAGGTCTTTCCCATAGCATGTGGGATTGATGACACATGTAAGATTGACCCCTAGAATTAAAAAAACATCAAACTAACCAAACTGCTTCTTTAGTTGATCTCTTTAATCCTAAATCATAGACATATCTACACATGAATATTTTTTAATTGAGATCTAGTGGATCCATCCTTATCTTTTGATAAATCATACATCCTAGCCATTTGAGTGATTTGTGACTCAATGGATTCAATCTGATCCTTGATACTCTTGGTGGAAATAGGCCATTTAAAAAAAAATTGATAAAGTGCAATGACTGCATCAACACACTTTAAAACATATTTATATTTTTCTACAATTTATTGTGTGCATTAGCACATTGGTCAAATGCCTCAGTCAATAGTTTATCAGTTATCTTTCTCAAAGACTCTTTCTCTGCCTTTTTCTCAATGTATGGAGAATGATCCTTAAAAGAATCCATTAAAATATTCAATTTTTATTTCAGAGGAAAAGAAGAATCTATGTTTACCTCTATTAAATCTTCTTGAATTATCTTTACACCATCTATTGTTTCAATCTTCTTCAGTTGTTCTTACAAAAAATGTTTTCTTGCTGAAGCGGGCATGATGTCACCAAGCTATAATTTGTGAAGGGGAGAATATTTGATAGATCTACTTATCCTTCATGAGTGGGGATTTGTAGAAGTTGAGGTGAACCCACAGTTTGGAACTACATCTGCAAAGACAATATGTCCTTAAACAAATCTGAAGATGAGGAGCTATGATCTTTACCCACAGAACCATCTTGCTTCTTAGCTACCTTCTCTTTTGCATCTTGAATAATCTCAGGATTGTCTTATCTTATTTGCTAATTATTTCCTAAATTCTCTAGAGGGGGAATGTTATATTTTCATCAGATATAGTATTCCCCATAGTAGAGACACTCACTTCTCCTTGGTTTTATACATCTTGTGCACTTGTATTCTCTAGAGGAGCTAACTCCTCATTATGTTTGGCATTCACATTTTCTTCAAAAACTGATAAATCTATGTCATAAGTAAACACGTCAAGAATATCAAAAGTATTCAGAGGATTTCGATCTTTGATTATTTCAACATTTTTTTATCCTTATAGTATTTTTGTTGTCTTTTCTTCTATTTCTTTCTCCATCCTTTTTATTTCTTCTTTATCCTTCCCCATCAAAGTATTTAATATTTGTTTGGTTTTGAATTCGTGTTCTTGATATTGGGACAATTTTCCCATTTCTTCATGAGAGATAAATACACCAGCCTTTTCTAATGCTTGTTGCCTCATCCTAGCTTCTTCAACTACAACTTCATTCCTTTTATTGTTCAGTACCTCTGCCAAGATTTCTAGAATTTGATCAATGATTTCATTTAGTGCCATATTGAAACTTTTCATATACATAACTATTTCCTTTTCAATTGTGGTTTTGTCAACATGGGATATCCCGTCATAGAGAGAAGCAACCTCTTTTAGTGCATAATGTTATAAAATTGCATTGATAGTGGCCTCAAGCTATAGAGGCTCATGTTAAGGTGTTTTCAGAGGATTTTCTTTTGTTTCCTTTTCTATTTATTTTTTTATGGATGTTTATTCTTATTCTTCTTCTTCTTCTTCTTGTCTTGATCTCTTGTTTCTTCTCTTTAATATGTAGTATTTCATTTCTTCTTCATCGTCCTCTTCAACATCATCCAAATTCATAAAAGTAAATTTTTCCCTTGTTGCTTTCTTCTTAGTTCTTTTTCTACTGGAAGGAATCTGAGTAGGTCTAAGAGAAATGGTAAAGACACAATAAAATTTGTTTATCCTTCTGGGAGTTGATGTAGCAGGAGTGGCTTGAGATTCTTCCAAAGAACCCTCAGGAGAATAGAGTACCTTCTTTAATGCAAATATCATCTTCTCCACATTTGATGTCTTCTTAATCTTTTCTTCTACCTTCTTCTTGACTTTTTTTCTAGTTACTTCATCATATTTTATGAACCTTTCAACAAAAGGATCTATAGGTTTGTTGAGTAAAATGTCAGCATATGAAATCCAATCATATCTAGAGACCTCATAGGGAAACTTTGTTATCCATGAGGCTCTTGGTTCAACAAGCTCCATATAAAAATTATCCTTATCAACCATAAAGGTGATGTCCTTATACTTTTCTACAACTTGTGAGGGTATCCTATCCCTCTTTTGCATTTTATTTTGAAAAGTTTTGAAAAAATCCTACAACATTGTGTCACACTATTGGGTGTTTAGAAAACTACACATATGATTCTTAGTCTGATGAGCCACAAGAATATCCCTTCTTTAGACCATATTCTTAAAACTAGACATTTATTTTATGAAGTAAAACATAAGGTATATAATCAAGGTACCATACCAGAAAGTGTAGCGTGAATCCTTGGTTTTCTATAAATTCTCCAAAAAATTATGCCACAAGATTTCACAAAGGTCATAATCTTTTCCTTCCTTTACCATCTAATGAGTAGTGAAGATGACGGTGGTAGTAGCAAACCCTTCTCTTTTTGCATAGTAAACCTTATATGCAATGCCCATTATGGCATACCAGACCCCTAGGTCAAAAATATCATCCACTGATAAGGTTCTTTTGTCAAATTTAGCTTTGGTAAGCTTGATGACTACATTATTTACAAATTTTAGTGTCGAAATAGGTCTGGTGGAGCATAATCTAGTCACAACCTTGATAGAATCTTTTGTGACTAGGTAGGGTTGATCAAGCTAAAATATATCTTCATGAATCTAATTCAAGGTGATTCTGACTCATTCATCTTTGAGGCAAAAATTGGGAAAACCCTTCCATACATCTAATCCTTTTGCTTCCACATTTGCATATTTTGGTTTGAGCTAAAAGTGATCACCCAAGATATGATTATACTTGAATTATTTCATTTTCAAATGATTGTACTCACTCAACTAAGAGTGA
Source organism: Sequoiadendron giganteum (assembly GCA_007115665.2). Lineage (NCBI taxonomy): Eukaryota > Viridiplantae > Streptophyta > Pinopsida > Cupressales > Cupressaceae > Sequoiadendron > Sequoiadendron giganteum. Next base: position 586,643,732 of record CM021109.1, read on the forward strand.
ATGTAGATGCAAACATCTTTAAAATAAATTACATTGATTGGAACATGAGAGAATGCACCATATTTTTCAGTTATAGTTGATATGTATGGATGTTTCTTGAATTTTGGACTTGGATTCTCAACAACATCAATGATAATTAGTGTGGCGATGATAGCACTTTATGAATACTAGGGTTCTACGAGAAAAATAGAGAAATACTTGTGAATGTTGTCATTATGGTTTGTGTGCAACTTACATAAAACCTTCTTTTCTTCCTTAACACTTGTATACAAACGATATCTCTGAAATGAGATCAATTTTGATCAAATAGAAACTAAATATGCTTTACACCAACCCTAGTTGCTCTACAATCAATACACTTTTTGTTTGCAACTTTTTACTATCTGAGATATCATAGAGTTTCATACTCATTCAACAATCTTCTGTAGAGGGTACATTTTCTCTACAACTTTGAGCAAACAAAAGCATATCACCTTTAACCATTATGCTCAAGACTTCAGTATCTCAATCTTTACAGGGGTTTGAAATTTTTTCAAATGCAACTCTCCCTAAGCCAATACTTTCCATTTCACTTATAAGAGGTTTCATCTACACCATGTTGAGGTACAAATTCATTCTTTACTTCACTCTCTTCCTTCTTTTGCCATACTTTGTTCATTTCCCTCTTTTGTAGACTAATGAAAGAATTCTTATAAGGAGAAAAATACCTTACATTCTTTCCCTTGAAAAATCTTGCAATGTGTCCTAGTTTATTATAATTGTAGCAAGTGATACTATCTTGCAGAGCATAATTATTTCGTCTCACATTAGATCTACAATCAATAGCCTTATGACAGAACTTGTTGTATGTCTAACAGTAACCATAGAAGGATTGAGAAGTCATAGTATTACCCTTCCTTATTATTTTACTTTTACATTCATTTTCCTTATGACCAAATTTATTGCAAGCATAACACTGACCATGAAATTATTGAGAATTCATAGCATTGTACCTTGGAGGTCTGAATGAATTTTGACTCATCTTGCTTCTGCACTCAATTGCCTTATGACCAAACTTATTACAAGAATAGTGTTGGAAAAGACAACTGAAAGGGTGGGTTGAATCAATTGTAACAAATTTTAACCTTTAAGAACTTCCACCAGAAATTAGATCAGCTATCATTCATAAATCCTTTACTCTACCAATGTGTATAATCATTAAGTGCAAAAGCAGAAACTGAAAAAACACCACAAACACACACTAACACCAGATTTACGTGGAAAACCCAATAAGGAAAAAACCACAGTGAGGATTAGCTCACAAGATAAATAATATCAAAACCAAATACAAAGGCTCACTACCAAACACGACTTACTATCTGAATATTGACTCTTTATCCAACAAGGGTTAACAACCTAGAGGGCTCACTGCCACAAAAATACAAAAAAGGTAGAAGAGATTTATTACAAAGAGACAAACAATCTCAATGCAATAGAGATTCCCACCACAATATGCTCAAACACTTGCAGACATGCATGAATGATAGATTACACCTTCAACTCACTGCTTCCAGAAACTTGTAGTTAGGTTTCACATTGCTTTGCTCAAACTCACATCATATACACAATGTTTCATATCTATCTTGCTTTCCTTCATCTATCTTATTCTTACACATACATCTCGTCTTATATTTATACCATCTTTAACCTCGAAAATCCTCCAAGGTCAGACATACATCATTTGCATTTAAAAATTAAAATTAGGTTGGCACCAAAGTATTCTACAGTGGAATTAGAATGAGGGTGACCCAAACACATGCTTCAACATGATTCCTTAAACTTTGTAAGTAGTGTTAAACACAAGGTTGACCAAACCAATGTAAAACACATAAATCAATTAAGTACACACAACCTTAGCACGATCCAATATTTCTAGATAAAAAAATTAATTTGAACACAACCTCAACAACTTATCCTAAGAACTGTAAGTCATAAGACTCAAACAAGAAGAAATCCAAAGAAACAAAATTTCTCTCAAACCTCAATCAAATACACAAAAAAACATGGTTCACAATTGGTGAACATAACTTGCACTATACAATGATCCTGAAACTCAAAATCTGGATATAGAAGCTTTCAACAACCATGATTAACATATCTAAAACACACGAACTGAGGAGTGAATCCTAGAGAAAAACCCAGAGAAAACACTGAATACCTACAACCTTTCTTCATTATAATTTTCTCAATATCCTCGACATATACAACCAATAACATAATTCATGACCTCAATGACAACAACAACTAGTAGACAACTGGTTAACTAGTTGAAATCATTGACAACACTTTCATACTTTCTTCATACTTGCAACAATATCCCCCTTTGTCATTGATGGCAACACATGATGTGAAAAACCATCAAAGACAACACAACAACTCTGAACACACTTTCCTTGATTTTACTTTCTCCCCCTTAGAAGATAGAATTTTCACGTGATACTCTCTCCCCCTTTGACATTAAGAATAAAATATCCCTTCCATGACAACACATGACTACCTACTCCCCCTGAGAGGTAGCCACCAAAACATCAGTCCAAAAGAAGAATAGATCCACATAGCCACTGGACTGATGCATCTCCATATGCATCAAGTTCAAGAAAGGAGGGGCAATAACCCCTAACTTCTCCCAGAGATACTCAAAAGTATCTTTAGGAAGAGAAATCATAAATATGTCAGCAAATTGATCCTTCGTAAGTACATACTCAAGGTTTACTTCATTCTCGGCAACCTTATCTCTCAAAAATTGATACCTGGTAGATATATGCTTTGTCCTTGAGTGAATCATTGGATTCTTTGAAATCTTAATTGCACTTGTATTATTGCAAAATATAGAAATAGCATCATCATATATTACTCTGATATCTTTCAATTCATGTTTCATCCATAACACTTGTGTACAACAAGATGTTGCAGCAATATATTCAGCTTCAATAGTAGATAAGGAAATTGAATCTTGCTCTTTGCTTAACCGAGCCACCAATCTGCAACCAAGAAAGAATGCACCACCACTTGTAATTTTTATGTCATCTACACAACCTGCTCAAGCTGCATTTGTATAAGCACTCAGTGTAAAATTAGTATCCCTAGGATACCACAAGCCATAATCTGGAGTGTCATTCAAATATCTAAATATTATTTTAACAGAAGCAACATGTGTTTCTCTAGGATCTTGAAATCTAGCCAAAAGACAAACTACATGCATAATATCTGGTCTAGTAGCAGTTAAATACAACAATCCTCCAATCATAGATTTGTATTTTCTCTTATCGGCTTTAGGTGAATCATCATCTTGACTCAATTTGAAACCAATCACCATAGGAGTGCATACTAGTTTGGAACCATCCATCCCAAACTTCTTCAACATCTCTCTTACATACTTTGACTGTGAAATACAAATTCCTTTTTCCATTTGATTAATTTTTAGCCCAAGAAAGAAATTCATCTCACCAAACATAGACATCTCAAACTCTTTTTACATCTCTTCAACAACCATCTTGCACATTATTTCATTTCCCTCAAAGATAATATCATCAACATATACAACCACTATCAAGATCTTGTCATTTTCAATTTTAAAGTACAAATTACTATCTATTGTACCTTTATTGGAACCTTGATGAATCAAATATCTCTCTAACCTGCCATACCAGGCTCTAAGAGCTTGCTTCAATCCGTACAAATCATTTAATCCGCAAACCATATCCAATTGATCCAACAACTAAAATCCTTTTGGTTGTTCCATGTAGACCTCTTCCTCTAACTCACCATTGAGAAATGAAGACTTAACATCCATCTGATAAAATTTAAAACATTTATGAGCAACAAATGATAAAAAAATTTGATAGCTTCCATCCTTTCCACCAGAGCAAAGGTCTCCTGAAAATCAATATATTCTACTTGTGAGTAACCCTTACACACACACCTTGCTTTATTTTTGACTACTTCTCTATTCTCATTCAACTTGTTTCTGAATAACCATGTTGATCCAATTATGTTTTTATTTGCCGATCTAGGGACCAATTCCCAAGTTTGATTCTTCTCTATCTACATAAGTTATTCTTTCATAGCTTTCATCCAATCCTCATCTTTACATGCTTCACTTATGGTCTTCATTTCAATCTAAGAAAGTAAACACAAATTTATTTCATCAGCAACAACAATTCTGCCTCTTGTCAATACACCTTTCCTCTTGTCTCCAATGATTTGATCTTCTGAATGGTTATTTTGCACATATTTAGGTGTCTTTGGGGACACCACCAAAGCTTCTTCTTCTTCATTCTACTTTTCCTATTCTTCCACAATTTCTTCAACTTCTATACAATCAGTTTCATCAAATACATATCCATCAACTTTAGTTGAATTATTCACTACTTCATCAACCTTGACATTTGTGCTCTCTAAAATATTTCTTAGTCTTTTATTGAAACATATGTAAGCTTTTCTTCTAGTAGAATATCCAAGGAAGATACCTTCATCACATATAAGATTAATTTTCCCTAGATTTTCTTCATCTCGTCTGATATAACATTTGATTCCAAATACCTTGAAATGCTTAACAATACGAATTCTTCCACACCATAGCTCATAGGGAGTCTTAGAACTATTAGCTTTTTCTTGAACTTTATTGAACACATAAAAAAAGTGTGAATAGATTCTTTATAGTAAACTTTTGGTAGACCAACCTCAGTAATCATTGATCTAGCAGATTCTTGAATTGTTTTGTTCTTTCTTTCAACAACTCAGTTTTGTTGAGGGGTTCTAGGAGCATATAACTATCTTTTTATTCCATGAACCTCACAAAACATGTTAAAATAATTCAAGGTGAATTCACCACCTCTATCAAACCTCATGCATTTTATTCTCAAATTTACTTCAGTCTCTACCATATCATTAAATGTCTTGAATCTATCTAATGCATCATATTTCTCTCTAAGAAAAGTAACCCATGTATATCTAGAGTAATCATCAATCAGAATCATAAAGTACCTTTCACCTTGTAGAATTCTCACTCTTGTAGGACCATAGAGATCTGTATGAATCAAATCAAGTAGTCTGGTAGTAGATTGTTCCTTCGATTTGAAGTTGTTTCTAGCTTGCTTTCCAAAGTGACAATCCTTGCAAGAATGCATTAATAGGATTTTTAATCCTTGGTAAATATCTTACGGCTTGCACAACACTGATTCCTACCATATTATCAAAATTCATGTGACACATCCTCCGATGACATAACCAACTATCATTAATCTAAGACATAAAGCATTGTTCATCAAGACCCTTAAGTTGATATATATTTCCTTCAGACTTTTTTCTCAGAGAAATCACTATTCTGGATCCTTTCGTGATTTCACATCTCTCATCCTCAAATACAATATTATATCCTTTACTACACATTTATCCAACACTTAAGAGATTATGCCTTAAACCCTTGACATAGTATACAACATCAGTATTATGCTTTCCATCAAAACTTAATGAACCTATTCCACAAGTCTTAGCACCAATATCATCTCCAAACATAACTAAGCCTCCATCATATTTCTCAAGTTTAACAAAATTACTCTTGTCACTAGTCATGTGATGTGAACAAACATTGCCAACCACTCAGTAGTTCATTTCTTTTTTAGCATGAAGAGTATAAATTACAATATCTTCAACTTTCTTTGGAGAACTTTCTTTTACCTATCTTTTAGTATTAGTAGAAGTAGATTCATCTTTTATAGTCAAGAACAAGCATTCATTGTCATCAAAGTCTCCATAATGAGATTCTTCATCAGAAATACCGACATCCTCATTCACATAGTATGCTCTCTTAATTTCCTTTCCTTTGTTTTCTTTGTTAAATCTATGTTTATTCTTCTTATCTCTTTCTAGACATCTCGAAGCATAATGACCTATTCCTCCACAACTAAAGCATTTAAAGGGTAACTTACCTAGATACTTACCAGAGCCTTTCTTCATCCTTCTCACAAAGTTAGCTTCTACTTCATCAAGGTTCTCTTCTTTTGGATCTTCAGATCTTGTAGCCTTGAAAGTAGTTTCTATCTTCAATCCATTTCTCAAGCTAGGCTTTCTCATTTCATAAGATGTTAGAGTTCCCAATAATTGACCTTTAGTATAAGTCTTGTAAGCTATGAATTCCCCAATAGCAGATACCTTTTCACTGTATACATCAGGGAGAGTTCTAAGAATCTTCTTCACAATTCTATATTCTTTTGTTGTAGCACCAAGTCATTGCATTCCACCTATCAGCTCATCCACTCTCTATACATAGGATTTAATGTTCTCATCTTCATAAATATGCAAGATCTCAAATTATGCCTCCATATTTTTCAATTTTACTTCTTTGACCTTTTCATCTCCTTTGTGCATATTTTCCTAAAGCACCCCAAACTTCTTTAGCAGTCTTCATATTTTGAACTTTAATCAACTCAGAATGTGAAATACTATTCTTCAGAATAAACTTTTCCTTATTGTTTGCTTCATGTGCCTTGATTTCATCAGTTGTACTTAGACCATTAGTAGGAGGAGTATAAGCAGTCTTACAAGCTTTCTCAATATCATATCCATAGTACTAAAGATATCATTCCATATTTATTTTCCAGATAACATAATTAGTTCAATCAACCCTAAGATGCTCAAAAGTGATCTTTTTCACCATCTCAGACATTCCTTAATTGGTTAAGCTCCTCTCCAAGGAACCTAGCTATGATAGAAATTGTTGAACAAGATAAATAAGAGGGGGGGTGAATCAGCTATAAAAAAATTTAACCTTTAAGAGCTTCCACTATAAATAAGATCAACTATCATTCACAAATCCTTTTCTCTGTCAATGTGATTAATCATTAAGTGTAAAAGCAGAAAGTGAAAAACACCACACACACACAATAACACCAAATTTACGTGGAAAACCCAATAAAGGAAAAACCATGGTGAGGATTAGCTCACAATATGAATAATATCAAAATTGAATACAAAGGCTCACTGCTAGAGAAGGCTCACTACCAAACATGACTTATTGTCTGGATAAGGACTCACTATCCAACAAGGGTTAACCACCCAGAGGGATCACTGCCATAGAATTACAAAGAAGATAGAAGAGATTTGTTACAAAGAGAAAAAAAATATCAATGCAACAAATATTTCCACCATAATACGCTCAGACACTTGCAGACATGCATGAATGATAGAGTACACCTTCAGCTCATTGTTTCCAAAAACTCACAGTTAGGTTTCACATTGTTCTACTCAAACTCGCATCATATACACATTATTTCACATCTATCTCACATCTATCTTGCTTGCCTTCATCTATATTACTCTTCCACATACATCTCATCTTATATTTATACTGTCTTCAACCTTGAAACTCTTCCAAGATCGGCCATACATCATTTGCATTTATAAATTCAAATTAGGTTGGTGCCAAAGTATTCTATGATGGAATTAGAATGAGGGCAACCCAAACACATGCTTCAACATGCTTCCATAAACTTCATAAATAGTGTTAAACACAAGTTTGGCCAAACCAGTGTAAAACACATAAATCAATTAAGCACACACAACCTTAGCACGATTAAATCTTTCTAGATAACAAAATTAATTTGAACATAACCTCAACAACTTATCTTGAGAATCACAAGTCATAAGAATTGAACAAGAAGAAATCTAGAGCAACAAAATTTCTCTCGAACCTCGGTGAGATACACAAAAAAATATGGTTCACAACTGGTGAACATAACTTGCATTGTACAATGATCCAAAAATCCAAAATCTAGATATACAAACTTTCAACAACCATGATTAATATATTTGAGCCACACGAACTTAGGGGAAAATATTGGAGAAAAAACCGGATCAAACACTGAATACCTGTGACCTTTCTTCATTACAATTTTCTCAATATCCTCGACATATACAACCAATAGCATTATTCATGACCTCAATGACAACAACAACCAGTAGACAACCAATTAACCAATTGACATCAATAACAATACCTTCATACTTCCTTCATATTTCATGTTGGCCCAGTTGTTGTTGCACCAAAATATCAACCTATTAATGTTAGATACAACTACCAGAGTTAACGGATCCATGAGAGGCGGTTAGTCCATGTCATGAATCTCGAGGGGAGCACTGACCATCTACCAACAAACTCCCCCTTAGCGTTACCCGAGAGGATTCGAACTCGACATCTTTGGCTTTGATACCACTTTTTGGCCCATAGCTACTGCTACACCAAAAGATCGACCTATTAATGCCTGATACAACTGTTAGAGTTAACGGATCCACGAGAGGTGGTTAGTCCATGTCATGAATCCCAAGGGGATCACTGACCATCTACCAACACTTCCTTCATACTTGCAACACATAGTAGTTACCATTGAACCTAGTAGGAGCATTTTGTTTAAGAGAAAGCATCATGAAGTTCTTCTTCTTGTTTTGGATAGGAATGAATCCACCTTTTTTTCTTGATTTATCTTTGCATCTCTAGAAGATGTCTCCTCAGGAGTTTTAGTGTAGGATTTCTCCTCCCTTGTTCCAGGCTTCCCTTCTACTTTGAATTTATCATACAAATTTGCAAAGGATCTGGATATAGGAATTTTTCCCTTTTCAAAACCAAGTTTGGATTTCTCTTTAGATTGCTTTTGAGAGTTAATCAATTTATCAAGAATTTCAAAACCTCCTCTTAGTTTTAGACCTTTGTCAATGTTCTCTTTTTCTTTTTCAAGTTCTTTTCTTATGGATACAATCTCTTCCCCAAGCTTTAAAAATTCAAGAGTTTTATCATTAAGCTTAGTATTCAAGAAATCCTTAATCCTTTTTCCTTCTTCAACTTTGAATTTTAAATTTGAGATCACATCTTCAACTTCTTTGACTTTTATTTCACATCCATTTCCTCCTTCTATTTGAGCTTTCAATTTTCCAATTTCTTCTTTTGATTCTTTAGCTTTTTCCCTCAATTTTTCAATTGTATCTTTTAATTTTTCCAATGCACTCATATTTGATATTTTGTAATCTTTCTTCATCTAGATCTTGAAGAGCAGATAGGAGTTCTCCTTCAAAATCAACTTCACAATCATTTGGATTGATGTCCCAACCTTCAGGTTCCATTGCTTCTAGATTTGGTTATGGAATGAACATGTCATTGATTTTTGTTACAAACCCCATGTGTTCAAGAGTAGGATCAACCTCATATGTTAATATTCTCAAGGCACTCAACTCTTATACTAATTATTGAACATAATGTTGTGCTTAGAGGGGGGTGAATCAACATATATTAAAACTTAACCATTTTCATTTGTAGATTAAACAACACATCACATAGATTGAAAAAGATCAGAAGAGAAAAAATGCACCACACAAAAGAAAACTAGGATTTTTACATGGAAAACCCAAAGAGGGAAAATCCACAGTGAGGATTAACTCATAATATATGTAGCTCACTACTAACAAGAATTATAATGTTGTTTAAGGTTCACTTCCTATGGAATTGCAAACTAAACTGTACAACCTTAGGGAAAGATACAAAGGACCTGAAGAGACTCACTATGTCAGAGTAGGATACATGAAATTTATAATGAGAAATAAGAATATGAACTTCTATAAAAGAAGAATCTAACATATGTTGACGTTGCGGTCTCGTTTTCACATAATTAACCCTTCACACAGACTTCACACACTTCATCTTCAACATACTAATTTTTCTCTCCACTTAAAAACTACCACCTTTTCAAAAATCAATTTGATCTTCTATAGATATCCTCCAAAACAACACAAAACATTAATTAGGTTGGATCCAAGATAACCTTTTAGAAGAAATATTTGATATCAGACTAGCCGGCTCCAAACATATATAATATTACAAGAAAAAACAATTGTGGATTAACACATGGAATTATAGGACCCAAACACAACATAAAACATCCTTCAAAACAAAATTAACTAATCAAGATCAACCACTGATGAAGGAAGCAAGTCTTTCAGCCCAAATAGTGACAACACCACCAAAACTACCATCTATTCAACTTTACACTTTAGGGGAGAGATCAAAATGATAATGTGGATCAATATGCAAGATTTGTATTCCATGCACAATATCCCTTCAACCATTTCTTGAAATTTCTAAACATCATAAGTTGGTGCAACTGAAGCAACCTACTAAAAACATAGAAACAACACATTCCAGACAAACTGTAGAAAACTATCATTTGAAAACTAATCTTCTAGACCACAAAAACACTTGAAGTTGTAAAGTACTATACATTAGGCATCATTGATTATGTCGATAAAATTGCAAGGCCAAAACTTCACTTTTAGAGGAATGTGGAACATTCCAACAAGCCTTCATCATTATATTGCATAGACCAAAACACTGTCAACTATAACTCTTACTGTAAAAGGTGTAAATACTTGAACTCTTGGAACTATAACTTTCACAACTCAACCATCTTATTTTCTATACTATAAGACAAAAACATTTTGTAGATGGATATGGATGAAAAAGCCATGAATTTGTCACAGTGAATACCATAGCAAATATTTTGCAACTTATCATTATGTGTGGTACACCAAACAAGGATGAGATGTTGTAAACATATTAGAACATACGTTCCAACCTCTACATCACACTCAGGTCATCATTTTCCTTATACAACATTACAGACTATCAACAACACATCAAATATACAACTATCTATGAAGTATATGCATACTTCAACATACACATTTGACATCAATGACAACACCTATTTCTACCATATAATCCCTTTTGACATGTCTATTTTTTCCACAATTCTAACATTTTACTCTTTTTTCCCCTTAGATTTGGACTCGGTTTGTCCACGCTCAGTATTTCCTCTTTCTTGAATTTTGCCTCTTGCAATTAGGGCTTCATTAGAAGAAGATCCTTGAGATGTCTTGCACCTTGAATCTTCTAAAATTACAGCAGCCACCACATCTTCAAAGACCAATTTCCCACTTGGTGTTAAGTTACTAAGAGCCATAACCAGTTAATCCCATGTTTCAAGAAATGAGCACAATAAATTTTGTCATATCCTCTTCTTCAATTTTCACCCTCATTGAATCCAACTTGCTTGTCAATGTGGTAAAACTATTTATATGATCTATGACTAATGGATTATCACATATTCTTAAATTATATAGTTTCCTATGTAACAAAATTTATTTTCCAATGATATTGTCTCATGCAACCTTTCAAGTTTAGTCCACAAGTCATGTGCAATTTTCTCCTCTGCAACATTGAATAGTACTGAATCTACTAGAGATGATTGCATTGTTTCTCTAGCCATGCTATCCTTTTCATTCCAATATTCCTTGATCATGGCTGAAGGTTTTGAAACTACCCCTTTTAGAGCTAGGGCACATCCATCACCAATAAAGCTTGAATATTTAGCTTCCAAAAGAAAAAATAGAATCATCAAACTTTTTCAACCCAAATCTGGTAATTGTGCTTCCTGCCATTTTTAACTTCTCAAAAAACACTTCTACATAAAAAACCTTGCTCTAATACTAATTGTAAGAAAATTTACAGTGAAAAATATTAGAGAAAACAATAAGAAAAAATTTAACACAATATTTACATGGAAAACTTGGTAAAAATATACTAGGAAAAAACCACAATCAAAGATCTTTCATATTTTATTTCTCAAGAAATTTACAATTACACCCTTCAAAATTTATAAAAACATGACTTCAAAAGAGTGAGAGATTTGAGTTTTAGAGTCCTTGTCAAAAAAAAAATTCAAAATATAAAGTGCAATTCATGCAACTACATGTTGAACATTTGTCAAAATTACCAAAAATAGAGAGCACTAGCTATATATCAATGCCGATTATTCATCACTACTGGAATAAGAATACAATTGACTTCAGATTCTAACAATCTCCCACTTGAAATCAAATTTCTCCCTCTTACAAATAAACCCTCATACTAAAAGACCAATACTAATGTTGCTAATCATCAAGTAAAATGCAAGCCTAGAGAAGTTTTGTACCAAATGAACTTCTCTCTACCAATGGGCTTCATCAAAATATCTATTGGGTTTATATCAATGTGTATCTTGGCCAAACATATTTGTCTTCCTTCTATCACCTCATGTACAAAGTGATTGAATATCAATATGCTTTATTTTGGCATGATATGTTGAGTTACGTGCTAAGTTTAAAGAACTTTGGTTGTCATAATGCAACACCATGTTGTCTTACATTACTTGCAATTCACCCAAAATTATAAGAAGCTATATTTCCTCCTTGCTCTCCTATGTTGTTGACATATATTCATCTTTAGTAGTAGACAATTCTACCACCGTTTGCAACTTTGATACCCAAGTAACTGTTTCTCCAACTAAGGAGAAGATGTAACTTGTAGTGGAATTTCTCTTATCTTTGTCTCCACCAAAATATGCATCCACATACCCATTAACTTGAAGACTACTCCCACTATAAAAAAATAGCAGCATCAAAAGTGTCTCTCAAATACCTAAGAATCCACTTCATAATCGTCCAATGCTCAATACCTAGATTTTCCATGTAATGATTGAATACTCCCACTGCTTGTGTAATTTCTAGTCTGGTGCACACCATGGAAAACATAAGACTACCAACTGTTGATGATGGTACATGATACATCTATGTATTCTTTTCTTTTGTACTAGGGTACTATTTTGAAGACAATTTAATATGAATAGGAAATGGAGTACTAACTGGTTGTGCATTCTACATATTGAAGCGCTGCAAAAACTTCTCCACATAAGTTTTTGTGACCACCATATTTTCCTATTATTTTTGTCTTTGTGTATTCTCATACCAAGAATCTGATTTTCTCTTCTTAATTCCATCTCAAAATCCTTAGCAAGATGAGCTATGAAATAGATTATTTTATACATGTTGGGGCATGTTACCATCATATCATCAACATACAAAATAAAAATAATAAAACTATCATCATCATACCTTTAAAATTAGGCACAATGATCAGCTTCACATATGCTGAAACCTAAACTCATCACGAAGGAATCAAGATAAATGTACCAACACCGTGGCACTTGTTTCAAATCATATAGAAAAAATTTCATCCTACAAATAATATTCTCCATATCTCTCTTCTCAAAACCTTCTCATTGTTGCATATAAATCTCCTCTAGGAGATCACCATGCAAGAGGGTTGTTTTTACATCTAACTATTCTAACTCCAAATCAAGACTAGCAAAAAGAGATAAAATAACTCTAATAGTACTTAATTGTACAACAGGTGAAAAAAATTCATCAAAATCAATACCAAACTTTTATGGATACCCCTTGGCCACAAACCAAGCTTTATACCTCTCCAAATTATTATTTATATCCCTTTTCAATTTGAGGACCTACTTTTTCCCAATAGATTTTCACCCCTTAGATAATGGCACAAGCTCCCATGTCTTGTTCTTATGAATATCTTATATCTCCTCTTACATGGAAACTCTCCACTTGCTTGCACATTCAACTTCACAAGCCTCTTGATATGAACTAAGTTTGCCAACATCAGTTAGTAATGCATAATCAAAATTAAAAGTAGGAGAGTACCTTTCAGGTGCTTTCGATACTCTACTGGATCTCCTTACAAGGGGTAATATATCACCCTATAGCTCATTTGGTTGTTGTTCATCTTTTTGATTTTCATCTAGTACCTATAGATTGCCATCATAACTTTCCACCTCAACTCGAATAACTTCTGTACTTTATTGTTATTTACCTCTTTGCATTGATTTTTCATTAAAATAAACATCTCGACTAACTATAACCTTGTGGGCAATAGTATCCCATAATTTTTACCCCTTTTTACCTTCTACATAGCCAAGAAAAATACATCTTGTGGACTTCACATCCATCTTATTTCCATTCTCTTTATCGATTTGAGCATAAGAATCAGAACCAAATATTTGAAGAAATGAATAATCAAAGTTTTACCTATCCATACTTCTTCACGGATTTTACTATCAAGAGTTGTAGTGGGTGATCTATTGATCAAGAAATAGGTTCTAGAAACAACCTCAACCCATAATTTCTACTCTAGTCTAGTAGTCCTCAACATACATCTAGTTCGCTCTATAATTGTATGATTTATTCATTTAGCAACACCATTTTTTGTGGTGTCCTAACAACTGTCAATTACCTTGTAAATCCATATTCAGTACAGAAATAGTTAAACTCTTCTTAACAAAACTCTCCTCTATTATTTGTTCTCAGACATTTTATAGTCTTACCCTTCTAATTCTCTACTAGAGCTTTGAACTTCTTAAAACAAGAAAACACTTCAGAATTCTTGAGAAGATAATTCCACACCTTACGAGAATAATCATCTATAAATGAATCAAAATATGATGAATCCCACAATAGATGTTACAGGAGCTTCCCAAGTATCTAAATGAATTAATTCTAAAACATCTTTACTTCTACTAGTACTTCTAAATAACTCAGTCTATTCTATTTTTCAAACAAACAATGTTCACAAAAATTTAAATCTCTGCATTTGGAACCTAGGAGAATATTTATATCTAGTATTACCTTGAGACCGCGTTCACTCATATGGATTAGCCATTGATGCTAGGTTGATACCAAGTTCATTTTTACGTCAGATGTCACTGCAAATTCTCCACTACTAGTTTCCCCAACCATCCTACAAAGATTGCCTACATTGTCTCCCTTTATCACAACCAACACACCCTTTGTTACTATTAACAATCAGGATTGCACCCTAGCTAAGATTGACTCAACTATCCTATTGAAACATGAAAACACTCTCAGGTTGTGGGTGACCTATGGTGAGAATGAATCCCTAGATAGGGATGGTTCCCCTAGAAAATCACCTAAACTACCAAATTTTTGAGAAAAGGGTTTAGAAAGATAACTTAAAATGAAATCCTAAACCTAATGGGTGATACACAAGAAATTTTAACTTATTTTAATAACTTAACTCACAACCTCAAATGCATCATACATCACAACAATGATTTGCATGAAGGTTCTGAAACAAAACACAACATACAACCTGTGCTATATGAAATTTATGTACCGCAATTGCAACAATAAGACATAAAAAGGATTCAAAATTTTAAAATCACAATGACAACATTAGATTATTATTGCGAAATGAGACAAAAATCTAAGATAGAATTGATCTACTGCTTTTATTGAACTGAAGGATTATCAAAATCTGAAAATTTGAGTACAAATATCAAGTTTACAAAGCTTTATGCAAGTGAACAGGAGAGTGAGAAGCTAATCTGAACTGAAAAAAAAAAAAAAACTAAGTTTTCTCCAATATATCCTACCAAATGCCTCCCAGAGTGAGAATGGAAAAATCTGAGTGAAAAGCTCTCCAAAACAAAAAGGTCAAAGCCATTTTTGAGCTCCAAAGAAAAGCTTCAAAAATAGTGCCCAAACTGTTTCCAAACTGAATGAAAAAGATGGAAAGATTCCCTCCCAAAAGGGTCAACCCAGAAAGGAATCAAAAGCATTCAGTTCTGACTGAAAGTCAAGAAAGAAAGCTTCAGTTGACTTGGTTTTTTTTTCTATTTTGCTCAAAAAGACTCAAACTGAAAAAAGAAAGCCTTTTATGAGAACTTCATGAACTCACCCTGATTTTACTACATTTAAAATAAAAATTACTAGGGAAATTTATAGAATATTGCCTTAATAATGTTTTACAATACTTGTAGTTTTAAATTATAAAAAAAGAAAGCTCGAGCTTGGGTTTGACCTATACTTGATTTTATTTTTGCAAAAATATAAAGTATACAAGGCCTTGACTATATTTACAAAAATATAAAATCAATCTCTTTAAGGCATAGGGCATTTGAGTTTCCCCAAAATCATAAAAGAGTTAAGGCACAACTATATGATTTTCTTAAAAATCATAAAATAAATGAAAGCATAAAAGGATCGACCTATAGAATGAAGGGGCCAAGGTATGCAACATGTGAAAAGGCTCGAGTAGTACCACAAGGTATTAATGAAGGCATAAAAATTTAAATTAATGTGATAAAAATCACAAGTCGAATTAGGGCAATGAAGTAAACGTTAAAACAAAACCATTGATCCCTAAACTTTAGCATCTCATTTTGAAATTTCTAGAAGAATGGCTCTACTGAGCATCACCACGAGGGTTAGGGTTCGAGCTTTCTGAAGCTTTCATGGAGTTTTGAAGCCTTCCCAACAATGAATCTACTCAGTGAGTATCTCTTCTTTGCAAAATATGCAACGATCTTCTAGATGCCTTCCATTTCGAATGAGTTTCTTGGCTTTAAGCCGCGACCATGACATACTTCTGATGTATTTCTTCTTATTTTCCTCTGTTGATACTTCTTCATTGATCTGAGGCCACCATTGGAGCATTTTCGAAGCTTGATAGTAAGGGTATTCAAATGCATCTCTCCACAACAAACAATGGTAATCTCTTCACCCTTCGAGCTCTATATTTCTCCTTCATTTTCTGTTGATATTATGCTCGATTTGAGTTCAAGAAACTGAAAAAAGAAAGAACCCTTTGTTTTTCCAATTCTTCTTTATTTTATGAAACTCCTTCATACTCCATAGCCATAGCTTCATGAGGGTAATTTTTGGTCTTTCTCATTTTGAATAATCTTGAGGGTTTCTTCATTTTTTTGTATGTAACAATAAGAGAGGTAAATTTGGTTCAATTTTTGAAAGAAATAAAAGAAAACCTCCTCCCATTAAAGGTTGTGGCCTTTCAAGCTTCTGGGTATTTGCTTAAGCACAAAAATTTCTTTATTTCTATATTTATGTTGTTCCATCTAAACTTTAGACAAGCTGGGCTCAAAACCCCTGGTCATGGATTCTCTTTTCATGGAAACAAAGAAAAATGAAACCCTTGGTTCGGCCTCTTGACATTCTAACACATAAGTCTGAATTTTATTTTGTGCCAGTGCATTTTGTATATTTTGAATACCTCCTTCTACAGGCATCTGAGGGATTGTCTTGAATGAGCTCAATGATTTTCATTATTTTTTGTATGTTTGCAAAAATTCCATGCAAGAACCCTTAGTGACTTTGGATTTTCAGAAACAAACAAGCCCTCGGGCCATAGTTACAAAGGCTCATACTTATTTTTCATTTTGAATCCCCTCCTTGGTTGAAACCCTCTCAATGCATTTCTTCTTTTCAGCATGTGATGGATAAGAGGTGACATTGTTTCTCTTTTGAAGGACAAAAAAACATCTTTTTCTCTATTCTATGTTTGTCTTTCTGAAGCACATTCTTTCTTCAAAAAAATTCATGGCTACCACTATAATTTTGCACTTTCATTCTATAAAGACTTCTTTCTTTATTTTCAAATATTAAGGGTTTTTGTCTATTCCTTCCATTTACTGTATAACAAGTTTATTATAACATGTTGCATCTGAAAAGAAAGATGTACCTGAATATTGTGCTTTATTTTGCCTCAGTAATACTATTGTCCTTTAGGAAAAATCATTGTCTCCTTCAAATATTTTGCATACATAGATTCACAATTGTCTTCATGCATTGCACAGATGTCAATGATGGTTCTTTTGCACTCTAAGCTATGACTAAAATAGTTTTCCTCTTTGTTGTTTTCTGATTTATCTTTGGCTATACACTTTCAATACCTTATTACTCCTTCAAGCCTTGAAGAGGGCATAGTTGTTGCCCCACCATTGTGAGTACTCCAAACAACATAATCAGAAATAATAAAATGTTACATGGCAGAAATAAGCATGAAATATTGCTAGCAACATAACTCCTTTAATAGAAAAATGATACATTTTATTTTGTTCTACATATTTATTAAGTACTCAAAAGAATTCCTTGCTCATCTTTTTTTTTTCATTTTAAAGTGAAAGGTTGTTCCATTTCCACCTTTGACTTGATGGTCATGAATGGGCAATGATTTTTTTACTCTTGTAGTCACTTTGTGGATTACTCCTTCAATGAATAAATGTTTCTATTTGATCATTTTGAATGTGCATTCCTATCTCATTCCCTTTTTGAGACTTAGGGGCAACATGTTGGGCTCAACCCTTGTGGGAGGCCATTTTTGTACCACATGCTATGATGTCTTCAGAAATGGGTCAGCAACATGATCTCACCTATACCTGCATAGTGAACAAACATGTTAGATAAAAAAAAGCGAAGCTCAATGCTCCTGTGATGTTTTATTTTTTAGGTTCTCTTGCATACATCTGATATTTTTTATCTAAATCATCATAAACATGTGTTATATTTTTGTTGATTGGGCATATGAGGAGACTCATATCTAGAACTCTAACAACCTTCCCCAATCATCTACAGGCTCACTTGAAGACTAGAAGTGAGGAGGAGTGTGCAACAATGAAGACCAACACAAGAATCCAATAGGAAATGATGGATATGTTTCCCTTCATATGTCTTCCTATTATTTAATCTTCACATATATGGCATATCTTCCATGCTACATTGGTTCAGCTACTCCCATGGCTTGTGTGGGACATTTGATTACTCCTTTCTTTCCAATGAATAGTAAAACAACACTTATGTAGTCTTGTGTATATTTCTTTTGAAAAATGAATGAAACATTGCAAATGAATGGAACATTGAAAAATGGATGAAAGAAACATCTTATGATTCATGTAGTCTCCTTAATGTTGCAAATCATTGAAAGAAAAAACTAAATTCTTTCCTTTATTATCCTTCTATTGTAACACATTGCATAATGAAATTGAATTCTTTCTTTTAAACTTTAATATGCAATGGTTAAGCATGACAAAAATATGTTAGAATCTTTTCACCTTAGAATAGAAATAAACTATTTCAGCTCTACCAATTTGAGTTGTCAGTGAAAATTAAGTAGCAGTTACCTTGAGACAACTTTTTTCACCACTAAATTGGGAACCTTGTTCATCAAAAACTCTAAGTGACAACAAATTTTTCTTTAATCCCGATATGTGTTTGACATGTTGTATTGAGTCCTTACCATTCAATAAAATATATTGATTCTTGTGTCACCTTCACTAATAAATTCACAAGGGTTTTCATTTCCCATGTAAACCATACCTCCATCACATGACCAATAACTAGAAAATCAGTCTATCTGTGGAGTCATGTGAAAGGATACACCAAAATCAAGAATCTAAGCATGAATTAAAGAGCCTCTCAAATTAGCAGTTAATACCTCTCCACCTTCCAATGGTGTTTGAACTTTTTTTATTTTTTCTTCAAATGCCTATGAACTAGAATTTTATTTGCTTGCTTTTGGTAGCCTACAATCCCTTTTGACATGCCCATTTTTTTCCATAATTTTAAAATTTTATTCTTTTTTTCCTCTTAGATTTGGACCTTGTTTGTCCATGCTCAATATTTCCTCTTTCATGAGTTCTACCTCTTGCAATTAAGACTTCATTAGAAGAATATTTATTCTCTTCTTCAATTTTCACCCCCATTGAAGCTAACTTGATTTTTAGTGTGTTGAAATTGTTCACATGATCTGTGACAAATTAATTTCACAAATTCTCAAATTATACAATTGCCTACGTAAAAATATATATTTGCCAATGACTTCATCTCATACAACTTTTCAAGCTTAATCCATAAGTCATTTGCAATTTTCTCCTCTATCACATTGAACAATACTGAATTTGCTAGAAATAATTATATTGTTGCTCTGGTCATGTTATCCTTTTCATTTCAATCTTCCTTGATCATGTTTGTAGGTTTTGATGCTACCCCTTTAAGAGCTAGTGCACATCCATCCTTCACCAATAAAGATTGAATCTTTCACTTCCACAAAGTAAAATTAGAACCATCAAAATTTTGCACCTCAAATATGATAATCATGCTTCTTGTCACTAGTTACTTCTCAAAAAACACAACATTTACATAAAAAACCTTGCTCCAATACCAATTGTATAAAAATTTATAGTACAAAATAATAGAGAAAAATAATAAGCACAAATTTAACATAGTATTTATGTGGAAAACCTGGTAAAAATATACTAGGAAAAACCAAGGGAAAAGATCTTTTGTATTTTATTTCTCAAGAAAATCACAATTACAACAATATTCAAAAGTTATAAAAAATATGACTTCGAAAGAGTATAATAAATCCAAGTTGTAGATTCCTTGTCAAGCAAAAAATTCCAAAAATAGAAAGTGCAACTCATGCAGCTACATGTCGAACATTTGTCAAAATTACCATAAGTAGGGAGCACTAGCTGGATATTAGTGTCGGCTATTTTTCACTGTTGGAATAATAATATAATTGACTTCATATTCCAACAAAGGTCACTTATCGACATATTTCTTTGATAGATGCCCCCAGTTATTTTGGATGATAGGGCATGATAAGAGATCAACTTATGCTTTCACTTTAATTTTTTTAGAGTCTAATATCTTTTGATTTTTATTTAGACTAGAGGAATTTTCTTTTCTTTTCCTTATTTATTTTGATTTTGGATCTCCATTTGATAAAGGCCTTTTATTTTTGTTTTTTTATTGATAGCTTTATATTTTTGGGATTACACTTGTTGATCTAAGTCTAGAAGATGGGTGGAAGTGGATGAGGTGGATGAGTTGGATGAAATTCTAAGGATATACAAATCATGGAAGAGGTTGACAATACATTCAACAGATTTTTCATGACTATCCTTACCAACAATATTAATGTCAAAGGAAGCTTGCACACCTTTAGTGGGAGGACAATTAGGCTTAGTAGGTACAATGGTAGGTGATTCATACCCTAACCCAGGATGCTTGTTGTGGAAGTATTTTAGCTCATATTCTCAAATGAGTCTTTGATTTTAGCCTTGATCTCTAGGATAGTGTAAGAGGTGGTAGAAATGAAGGACGAATGTATGAATAAGAATATGATGTGGTATTGGTAGGATAATGCTATGAAAGGACATGACTTCTTTACAATAACTTGTCATATTGGAATTGGCTTTGATCAACAAGGATAGTCACTTTAGTTCCATTGTGGGGGAACTTTATGCATTGATGGAATGTCCATGGAATGGATCCATGGGAAACCAAGAAAGATGTTGTATGGGAGATCAAGGTCTAGAATTTGTTAAGCAGTTTTAACTATAGTTAATTTGACATAGATGGGTAGCTTCATAGAGCCTTTAGATTCATTCTTAGCTTCATCATGTTATTTAATGGTAATTTTTATTTGGGGATTGACAACATCATTATAATATCCCAATTGTTTTATTAGATTGGTGGTTTCATGTATATGGGATTGAAGGTAGAGTGGATTGTTGTGAGATGGGTCGATGAAAGGAATATCTTTGGTATAAAATGTGAGGGAGTGTGTGATGATAAGTTTCATATAATTGCTTTAAATTGAGAAATATTAATGTTATTAGGGACACAAGATTCATGGAGGGCTTTTTCAAGATGGTCCTTGTGGATAGGGGATGTTTTAAGTAGTTCAAGGATAGATATTTGTGCTATATTTTCATTCAAGTGGTCAAGGATGTTATATTTATGTGTAGTTTGTGAGGAGGATGAACCTCCTTGGATGGTGACTTGACCACATCAGGTGGTTATTGCAAAATTGGGTGTTTTGATGGTTATAGTGGCTACTTGGAAAGGACTTTGTTCAATGTAGCTAATGATGGAATCAGATGAGATATTGTTGTTGTAGGTAGAAGGTGTTGCATTATAAGATTTGGAAACTTTACCATCATTATTTTAAAGGAACAACTACTTGTATATACGTAAGTGTTCACTATGGTAGTTTTGGCCTTCGATAGAGATCTCTCCTAAATCAATAAGATCTTGGATCAAGTTCTTGAGTTCTTGCAAGAGGAGATTTTATGACCATGGACCATATGATAGTAAAAAAAACCATTTTATTTATACCAAGAGGGATTAGGAACACCTAGAATAAGGGTCTTGATGGGTGGTAGTTGGGTCATTTTAGCTTGGGTTAGCTTTTGGAGGATGGATTTGATAGGTTTGCCCAAGGGGGTGTATTCACGTTGGGTATATCTTTTTGGTTGACCCTTAGGGATGACCACATTGTGTTAGGGAAATAGATTGTTTTGAGATGATTTTAGTGGATTTATTTGTATATTTTGAACATGTTTGACATTGGTCACACCATCATTGACTACATTTTTGTTTTTATTCCAAAAATGGGATTTGTCACTAGATTGATGATTATTATCTTTGCCTTCTTTATAAATCTTGATTATTCCTCTATAAATAATTTTTATATGGAAATTCCTCTATCTATGATCTCATAAAAGGATTGAACACATTGAATTCATATATGGAAGCCTAATTCAGTGTTTAAATTCTCAACAAAGATGGTGATGATTTGTTTTTGGGTATGGGTCATGCAAAGTGACTAGCAAGATGTCTCCATCTTTACAATAATGAGACAAATATTTCACCACTCTTTTTTTACTATTTCAAAGTTCCATCATGGTGATATTGTGTTCTATGTTATTAGTGTTGAGTAGGAAAAGTGATCCTAGATCAAATTAGGATAGCTAGGATTATCTCATTTTCACTTGACTCAACATTGAACATAAATCAACTAGGGTTTGATGGTTATCTTGTTACCACAAGGGAGAGCCAACCTCCTAGGGTTTATGTTGTATTGTGTTGTGAGGATGATAAATTTGATGTGTAATTTTACAAGCCTTTTTGACATACAACTCGAGATCTGAAAATGTAATTCAACAGATACACAAAAATGGAAAGCTAAAAAACAACTTCAGCTATGAGACTGAGACATAGAGAGGAACCTGTGATGAAAATTTGAGATTGAATTGGCTAGTCTAGGGCATGATTCACCCTAGATTAAGCTCCTACTTTTTCAAATCTAAAAATTATAAACAATGAATAAGGTATGCACTTTATTTTCTCAGACTATCACCTACTGAAATATCCAAATCTGACTTCCACACAAGAAAATGGGGGAAAAGGTTGTGTTGTATAAGGGATTTCATAATTCAAACCCCATTTTGGTATTTATACCTCCATTTACAATGATTAATGATGATCAAGAGGGCATTCTCTAGGATGGGCAGAGGCCAAAACAATTATAATTGACTAAAATGATAAATGATAAATTTCAATGTTACCTTGACATGAAAACCCTTAAAGAAGAGATGTGACACACAAATGGCCACAAAATTTGATTGATTGTGCCTTGAATGCTTGATAGGCCTACCAAAGGTTAGCTCACATACACAAAATATTGTTGAAGCTAGCATTATAGGATAACTCAATACATAATTTGGCTTGATTGATCATAATAGCTCCTTGCACATAATTGATTCCTTCATCTTGATATCTTACAAGATTGAACTTGATTGATGAAATTATTGTAATAATTTTGCTAATTCTACCCTTGAATTATTTTAGGATCTTCAACTTTCTCTCCAAATTTCTAAGCGTACTTCTAGGATTTCAAATGATAAAATGACTAGTATTTATATGAAATTACTCTAATTTCCTAAAAATCAAATATTGACGGCTGATAAATGAAATTGGAAGTTCAAATAATAAATTACTGACACTAAAATATTCAAATTTGGAGCCAAATAGGTGGTCTAGGGTGTGTTACGCCCTAGACTAGATCCACCTTTTTTGGGGTCAAAAAGTGTCAATGGAAAAATATTAAATGTATAATTTTATTTCCCATGTTTTATTTTTTGAGGATGTTTATAAAATGGGTAACTAAATTCATAATTAGGTCCAAGCACATAGGGGGGAGATAAACCTAGTGTGAATTTGTCAAAGGTGACAATTTTTTATGCTACATTTATGAAAAATGCGTGACAAATTCCATGGATAGATTGGAAAATGTGGTGATTGTCCCATTAGGGACGTGTGTGAACCAATAAAGGGATTGTCCACCCAATCCTGTAGGGAATAGCATCAAGAGGTAAGAATAAAGATAAGATACCTCTTGGCATGCTATGTATAATTCTTTAAGATGTTACCTAGGATCTCTCTTTCCTTTGTATTTGTTGAATTTAGGCATCTCAATTTTTTTGGGAAAGGGGATCATGGTGATGAACTTGTTGAAAGCATAAGGACATAGTTCTTGGAAGGTGTAAGATATCTTGAGATTTCCTATTTTAAGTCCCTTAAGGGTACATATCCTTAATTTTATAAATGTATTGGGCCAAAGAACTTGTGAAATTAATGGGTGGTGGTTGATAGTTCGAAATGGGAGGTTGTGAGGATGAAATGTCTTGTTATTGATAAGAGGATGATATGAGATTAGAATATTGGAGGTTTTATTTTTGGAGGTGGTATGATGTGTTGAATGGTATGAATGTTGAGATGTGAGGAGAAGGGGTAGAGATTTGAGGTTGGGGGATGTGTTATAATTTTTTTTGGTATGAGATGGGATTTTTATATGAAATTGGGATGTTGTATTGAAGGTTTGAGGGGTGATAGGAGGATTAGAAGAATATGGTAAATGTGTGGGATCATGATTTTTAAACTAAGGTGGAAGATATGTGGGATTATGATGAATAGAAGTTGGAGGTGTAAATGGAGGTTGTTGGGTGATTTTGGAGATTTTGAAATTATGGGGTAATTTGGGACCTTTGTTTGCTAACATAAGGATGTATTGGTTGAGATGCTTCATGATATATCGATGCATTAAGCCCATAGCTTGGGTTTCTTGAGAAAAGTACTCTAATGATGTGGGTGAGTTTTGGTCACTTGAATCTTGAATGTATTATGCAATATGGAGGTGGAAATAGGTTTCCCATGGGAACTTGATGGACCACTCCTTTAAATAATGTCTCATGGGATGATCATGGGAAATATTTGGAGGCCATGATTTGTTTTCTTTCTCATGACCTTGTGAAAGTCATCCAAGAAAGAGACATAAGATTGATTCTATTGGATGAGAATGATTAATGGTGATGGGATAGACCTTGGATTTGATTGGATTGAAATGATAATAATGATGGATAGAAAGGGGATGATTATGGATGGAAAGAAGATAATGATATAATGGATGGAAATAGGATAATGATAGATTTAAAGGATAATTATGGAGATGACTTAACCACACTATGGAGAACTAAGAGGGTTGAAATGATAAAATACCAATGGTTGTCTCAAGTAAAATATTGAAGGTGGTATCAAGCTATTGATTCCTTACCATTTCTACAAGCGAGATGGCATCAATGGAACACTTATCGATCATGGGATGAATTCACCATGATGGTACTATGAGAGAGAGGAATGACATGTAAAATGATGATTAGGTACTAAATCACAATCATGTTCTTTCATGAACACACCAAAAGGATGAGATAAGGGAATCATCAACCTCAAATCCCCACTAACACACACTTACGAACTCTTTAAAAACCAAGGAAACATACACATTAGTAGAAAAAATAGGAGATACCAAATCTCAAATAGATAATACAACCATTGGGCTTCCAACACTAAAATCACAAACCAACTCCCAAGAGGGATAAATCCCTGCAAGGAGCCTCTAACACATAGGTTTGATCGCTAAAGAAAACACAAACCTAAGAGGAACTTGTTGGCAAGAGACACTGCACAAGTCATCTAGTGTTGTCATTGATGGCAACCCTAGATATTAATCCCATCCACATCTCAGTAATTTCTTATATCGAAAGTCAAATTGAAGATATGCATTTTTTGTCAAAGCTAAAACAGGGTATCTGATAGAGTCGTGAAAATTGACTCATATGTAATTTTATGTTATCATTTTGTGTTGTGGATCTCGAGGAAGGTATTTTGATGTATGAACTATCTTATTCTTGAATCATCAGAGTTCACATTGATTGGTGTGCAAGTTAGAATATCCATTGTACTGATTTTTAGTCTAACAATGCAGAAAAGCCGACTAAATGAGTGTAGCATGTTGTGGATCAAATAGAAAAAATTTCTTAAGGTATTTCATGTTTGAGATATATTTTTTTGGTTCCCTACTATGTTTTGGCTGATATTGGTTGATTTGCATTGATAATTGTCTATGGATTAAGCCAATAGTTTGTGCACATTTTATATTTTGTTTCAGCCGGCATACAGTTGTTCTAATATCTAGTGGCGGATATATATAATCGATTGTTCATATCATTTTGATATGTGTTTTGATGTGATGTGATATTTAGAAGAAATATAGATCGATTGCACGCAATTTCATTTGTGCAGATCAAATATTTGTGATTCAAATTAAAGGAGACATAGTTTCAAGAGAAAAAGCAGATAGAATGTGAAGAGTGTGAATAATGTGCTTAACCAGAACTATAATCAGGCATTAGCATATGCTATTTCATAGTTCATCTACTCTAGTTGTCTTCTAGATATGACTGTAAGACAGTGAGTCTTCTTTTGGGTAGAAAACCTTTTGTATTTGAGCAATGAGCTCTAGGCAGTGTGCCTAAATGCATGTGCATTCCTTTTGTAAACACTTATATTGAGTATACTCAAATTATGGATTGACCTGCACCATGGTTTTTCCCCTAATAGGGTTTCCACGTAAAAATCCTTGTGTTATGGTGTTGTGGTTGCTTGTCTTGTGTTCTTGCATCTTTCTTTTGGTTTAATGCTATAAGTAAATTAAAGATCAGGTTAATAAAGTTAGATTTCACATAACACTGATTCACCTCTCAGTTCCTTGATTCCAACAATTGGTATCAGATCCTATTTCCTTGGAATAAGTTTAAAATCTTGGGGAAGATCCAGGAAGGCGACTAAATGGATTTTGGCGGTCTTCATCAACAAATTTTGGTAGCACTAGATGATCTTGATCAGTCCAAATCTAAAGTCAGGGAATTGCAAGAAAGCCTCATGAATGCTGAGAAATTCATTCAATCATTGAAAGGTCAAATCAATAAGTCCAGGGAAAATAGAAAGTAACTATGTGATCGGATCAAGCAGAAAGAGAGAAAAGGAATGGAAGATGAACATCTAAGTCAAGTCTTGAAGGAAAAGACAGAAGAATGTGAAAAGCTCACCAAAGATAATGTTGTCCTAAAGCATGAGATGGAATGTATTGTGATGAGGATGGCCAAGGAAAATGAAGAGAATCTTACTCAGTCCTTGAAAGAGAGATCTGATGAATGCAATAGATTCAATCAGTTGGAGCTCAAGTTGCAACAATCTAGAAACAATGAAGAAGAGCCTGAAAGACATATTGTTATTCTCAGGGATGAACTTGCTACTACAAATGAATACAAGGAGAAGTTCAAGATTAGCTCAGCTAAGCTTGATGAACTAATTCAAAGTTAGAAGATTGCAAGTGAAAAGCAAGGTCTTGCATATGAGAAAGGAGAAAGCTCAAGATCTGGTCAAAGGAAATTTAGGTCAGGAAATCAAACGAACAAAGCTAGAAGGTATCTGGTATGACAACCCAATGCTCAAAATTTCAATGGATATTGTTTTGTTTGCAATAAATTTGGTCATATGGTTGCTCAATGTAGAATTAGAATCAATCCAAGTGGTCCATCATTTTCTGGTCAGTGTTTCAACTACAATAAGTATGGTCATAAGTCAATTGAATGCAAAAATATGACAAACAACTTTTTCAATAGAAATATCAGATGTTATGCCTACAATAGATTTGGCCATATTTCTAACCAGTGCAGATCAAGAGAAAATCAATGGAATAATTGGTCTGGACAAAGAAATGTTGTCTGCTATAATTGTAACAAATCCGATCACATTGAAAGATTTTGTAGAAGCAGGAAGGGTTTGGTAAACAAAGGGAAAAATATGCAAAAGGATGATAAGGGAAAAGAAAAAGTTACTATGGATGAGATCAGGAATCAGGTGAAGAAGACATGGGTGAAGAAGAGTGTTTCTGATGCAGGAAATGAATCAGCACTAGAATCTGGTACTGAAAATTCCTTCAGGAATTAGTCTAAGGCCTCTGGCCTAAGGGGAGCTCTCAAGAAAATATTTTACCCCCCTGTTGATAGTCGGTACCAGAATGTGGTAAATTATAGTGATTGTGTTAATGATCTACATATCTTTTGGGAAAATTTATGCAAAATTGAAGGTTCGTAGAAGAATTTTCTTTCATAGACTATGAAAATAGGGTATATGAAAGACCTAGGGAAAAAACATTTATTGCGACAAAAATTTAGGTATTTGAATGATAAAAAGTCACTTCTATTCCTCATTTGTCACTTTTCACTTTGAGACGAAGAAGTTTGGAGAGTTCTGCAAGAAAATTTTGGCGTGATACAAATCTGAAGGCAATTGAACGAATAAACCCTAATTCGGTGAAAAGGCATTTATCTATGAAACTTGTCAATTTGAAATTTCTGGAAATGGCTACTCTGTTAGTCATTGATATTAAGGATAGATCCCACCCAAAATTCAAATGGCACCCATTCAAATCCATTGAGACAGAACCATTAGGTGCATTTACTTCAGTTTTGTATGGTATTTTGCACATTGAAGATATTAGGGCATATATTCATGCAAATATTGAGGAGTTAGGAAGCTCTCAGTTGTTAAATATGTACATAAATCACATTGTGGGAGAAGATTTATGTGTAAAGCCTGAATTTAAGACTTTGGAGGAGAAGAAATTCACTCAAATTGTGGAGTTTCCTATGTTTGAAAAAATTGAATGGGTTTGGTACATACTAAGTCGAGTGCATGACGAGTTCATATGGTTAAATCAGCCCTTCAAGATCAAAATAGAAGCTATAAGCATTGTTACTAGTCTAAATTCAATTGGTGGGTTGCCCACATTGAAATCTATAAAGAACCAGTCACTGAGGCAACCGGTTCCAATTTCGACAGAAGAGCCGTGAAAGTAAATGACATCATTGAATTGGATGTAAAGTTTTCTTCTATGGTTATTGGATATAAAATCTATCACTCCAGCTGGGATAACTCTGTATCTGATACTGCAATCTATGCAGCTTATCAAATGGTCAAAGAAAATGTAGAATATGACTTATGTGAGTTACTCTGAAGCCAACTAATTGAAAATCTTGGTAATTTCAAGAAGGACAAGAAGAAAATTTTCAAGTATGTAAATATGCTATTGTGTCTATTCTTCTACATCATGAATAAAGTTATGGGAGTTGGTAAAGTGCAATGGGAAAGTGACAGACCTACATAGCTATTCAAATCAAGGATATGTTATACAAAATTGGAGATATCAAAGCAACGAAAAACTGCTATCTGGGGCTACTTGAAAAAAATTTAGAGTGTAATGCAAGCTAGGGAAAGGATTCCTAAGTCTATTATGCAAAAGTATAAGGACACTATTTACTTCATGGTTGACTTTGATCAGTGTTTGATGGAAGCAACAAAACCTAGAACAGTCTGGATAATGCCTATGGGATATGAGGTTGAAGAACACATTTTGGAGTTGTATGCCAAACACTTGTTGAGTAAACCTTGGGATCCGATAGAAGAAAGGTCTGGTACCTTTGCAGAGAAGGATATACAAGTGCATAACCAACTGAGGAATCCTATGATAGTCTGAAAGGTGAGAAGGGAAGTTGAAGCTTTTGTATAAAGCATTGGCATATCAGTTGAAGTAGTGAGGGAAGCTAGGAAGAAAAGAGAAGAAGCTAGAAAAGGAGAGCCTACTAGAACTTAGTCAGTTATTCTGGTAGCATCCTCTTCCATATCTAGATCTACAAGGAGATATGCACCCTCATTTGGTCCTACAAAGAAATCAAGTCCTGTAAAAGTTCAAATCAAGACTTCCGAAAGAGAAGGAAAGAGGAAGAAGGACAAAAGAACAAGAGTCTATGTTGTTGTTGAAGATGATGAAGAAACTGAATCAGATGAAGAAGTAGGAGAAATCAAGCATAAGGGTTCAAAGGCATCAAAAGTCTCTAAGGACAAGCCCTTCGATGAAGAAAAATCCAAGAAAAAGGTGAAAACTGATAAATCAGGTATGATTGTAGAGGAAGTGGAAAAAGCTTTAATTAAGGATGGTAATCTCAAACCACTTTTTGAATGGTATGACACTTTATATAGTGTCGGTCAGAGAACTCTTGAAGAAGCCACAATAAAATATTTGAATACTTTCAATATGAATCTCATAGAAATAATGTCACATTTACCTAAGGGGTTATATGAAGTCTTAGAAATGAGGAGAGTAAATGCAAGAACTGAAGATGAACAAATGAGAGAACTCATACTTTCCAATCTATGTCCAGTAATGTCAATAGAAGAAATGAAGAAAATCCCCAATGAAGCTAAAAATTATTTTAAGAGAAAATCAAGGGTGAATAAGCTTATGATCGGGCAGACTGAGGAAGTGGCAAAAGACACTGAGAAAATTATTAAGGCAGTTCTATTGAAGAACATATATAACATTGTGTCTGAAGAAACTCATGTTGAAGATGTTCCATCTAGTCCAGAAGTTCAAGATGCTCAGGTTAATATTCAAGAATTGAAAGAAGACACAATTGAGGACACTTAAGATCCTCTGGATATGGAAAATACTGAAATTCCCATGGAGACTGAAGCTCCTAAAGATATTTCAGCCGAAGAAGTAGAGATTCCCAAAGTCAATCAAGAATCTAAGATTGAAGAAAACAAGGCTAAGGTAAAGGAAGTTACTATGGAAGAAAAAGACACTGCTAAGGTAGTAAAGAAGGTTTTAGAAGAACAACAGGAGGATTTTGACCCTTAATTGGTTGAAGGTCCTATCAACTTGGTCGCTCTATCTCCTATTCAGAAGCTGAAGGTGGCATCATTTGCTCAAATCAAGGAAAGGGAGGTGTTATTGAAATCTCACATTGAGGACAGTGAGCTCCTGAGTCTTGCATCTGGTATCTTGGAGAAGATCATGCCCACACATGTCAAGGATTCATCTAATTCTCCCTTAGTTCAGCTGAAGAAACTTATCAACTCTGTAAGTACTCACTTTGAGTCTCTTGAAAAGTCAGTTGAGGATAAGGTCCATAAAGAATTTGATGCAAACAAGTTCAGTAGATTGAATTTTATGATTGCTAATGATAAATCATTATTAGCAACCTATCAAAATAACATTCAAGGTGCATTATCTGAAGATGGAAATATTTACAATTCATGTTTATCTTTGTCAAAATTCACTGAGGTCACTGAGAAGAAAATTAAGGAATATGAGAAACAATTAGCAGATATTTCTCAAACCTTTGATCCTCTAACTGTTTCTGTGAGTAAGCATGAAGGTCAAATCATATCCCTTCTTGAAAAAAATAAAATTTTGAAGCATGAAAGAGACAGAATTGTTGAAAGGGTATGTGAACTCAGAGGACTAATTGGTCCTAAAATGGAGACAATGCTTAGTGCATTGAAGGAAGCACAGGATGCTATGGATGTCAGTGATCCGATAAATATTGAGTCAGTAGAGATGCAATCCTACTTTTTCTATGGTCACATGAATATTTTGGAGAGTCTCAAAAAGGGTTGGGACACTAGTTTAAGCATGTTGAAGAACAATTTTGCAGACATATTCAAGTTCATGTAAGTTAGTAAAGCATGTTTGTACATATATAGTTTTGTATGATTTTTGGTATGCGAATTCCCATATTTTCCATTGATGTTAAAGGGGGAGTGTGGGAGAGTGAAAAATGTCATACTCATCTTAGGGGGATTTGTGGATAAAAAAAAATTGTGAAGTTTTGAGGATTGCAGTGTATTCATGTTAGTACTAGTTCTGACACTTAGTCATTTTTCACTAAGTGTTGCCATCAATGCCAAAGGGGGATATTGTTGGAAAGAGATACTGCACAAGTCATCTGGTGTTGTCATTGATGGCAACCCTAGATCTTAATCTCATCCACATCTCAGTAATTGCTTATACTGAAAGTCAGATTGAAGATATGTATTATCTGTCAAAGCTAAAACAAGGTATCCAACAGAGTTGTGTAAATCAACTCATATGTAATTTTCTATTATCATTTTGTGTTGTGGATCTTAGGGAAGTTATTTTGATGTATGAAATATCTTATCCTTGAATCATCAAGGTTCGCATGATTGGTGTGCAAGTTAGAAGATTCAGTGTACTGATTTTTAGTCTAACAGTGCAGAAAGGCCGACTAAACGAGTGTAGCATGTTGTGGATTTTCGAGACAAAATTTCTTAACGTGTTTCATGTTTGAGACATATTTTTTGGGTCCCTACTATGTTTTGGCCGACATTGGTTGATTCGCATTGATAATTGTCTATGGATTGAGCTAACAGTTTGTGCATATTTTATATTTTTTTAAGTTGACATACAGTAGTTCTAATCTATAGTGGTGGATATATATAATTGATTGTTCACATCATTTTTATATGTGTTGTGATGTGATGCGAGAGTTAGAAGAAATATAGATCGATTGTGTGTAATTTCATTTGAGAAGATCAAAGATTTGTGATTTAAATTAAGGCAAACAGAGTTTCAAGAGCAGAAGCAGACAAAATGTGAAGAGTGTGAATAATGTGCTTAGTTGGAACTATAATCAGGAATTAGCATATGCTATTTCATAGTTCATCTACTCCAATTGTCTTTAGGATATGACTATAAGATAGTGATTCTTCTTTTGGGCAGCAAGCCTTTTGTATTTGAGCAGTGAGCTCTAGGTAGTGTGCCTGCATGCATGTGCATTCCTTTTGTAAACACTTATATTGAGTATACTCAAATTGTGGATTGAACTCCAACATGGTTTTTCCCCTAACAGGGTTTCCACGTAAAAATCCTTGTGTTATGGTGTTGTGGTTGCTTGTCTTGTGTTCTTGCATTTTTCTTTGGTTCAATACTATAAGTGGATTAAAGATCAAGTTAATAAAAATAGATTTTGCAGAACACTAATTCACCCCCCTCTCAGTGTTTCTTGATTCCAACAGCACTAGCCTCCCATCAAACTAGAACAATGATGAGTCATTTCAAGAAATGACATGCTTCCGAATGAAAAAGGTGTCATATATCTCAAGGTACAACATTTTTGACAAGGTGAAAACATGGGAAGACTCACTAATCCAAAGGGAACAACTTTTATAAGTAAATTTGTATTGATAAATAGACAAATAACTTGTTATCTCACAAAATGAGGGAAAATATCATGCAAAAGGACTATAATATATCAAGAAGACACTAGCAAAATTTTATTGAGTCCTAGATTATTGTTAGATTTTATTGATGCTAGAGTCCTTACCTAACACTAGAGTTCTAGGAATGTGTTGTAGTCCTTTCTCGTGTCTATGTCTTGTCCTTACGCTAGAATCCTAGATTTAATCAAAGCCCTCATCTAGAAAACCATGCCAATTAAAACACTCCATACCCAGAGAGATAATCATAACACAATTTAGACTACAAAACAATGGAAATGATTGTGAGACCAATGTGAACTCTAACACCTAATCATTGAACCCACTAGCCCATGAAAGAGACAATTCTAAAGGATTGGGGATTCAATAAGTGACTCCAAAACATGAATAGTGACAACAAAAAGGAAACTATAAATTTAAAAATTGATAAGATATGTATTTTCTAAACAAATCATTTATTTTAAACCCAAATTGAATTTCTCTACCTTTCCTCTTTACAAATTTTGAACTCCCTGTGTGCATGGTGGATGTTTCCTTGGGGGAACCCCATGGTCCCCCTCTCTTGTTCCCTCTTGACTGCTCTTAGCTTTTTGTACATACCTTCTCGCCTTCGTCAGGGTTCCCTCCCACTTTTGAGGAACTTGTGGTGGTTCCTATGATATCTACCATTTTGGTGCCCAAGGGCTAGAAGAGTGTGCTACTCAACTCTCCCCAACGTCCTTCAGATGATAAAACTCATGCTCAATGTAAAGTTGTGGATTTTATCTTTGGTATTTAAATTTCTCTTCCTAATTCCACTATTGATAGAATAGTTTCATCCATGAAGAACTTCGTAGTGGGTAATTTTTTCTCCTTTCGACCAACCATTGATATGGTTCAAAGATGGACAATGAATAAATGGTGCATGAAAGGAAGTGTTGATGTTTGTGCTATGGTCAGAGGATTATTTCTCTTTAAGTTTATTGCTCATGAAGATTTTTTTTGTTCTTTCTTTGGGTTCGTGGGTCTATGGTAAGCATAACTTATCTCTCTATCATTGGAAGCCTGGTTTTGACCCTACAGTTGACCTTAACAAATTTTCTCATGATTAGGTTTGATTCTTGGGTTTTCCACTAGAATACTAGGGTGAGTCGGTATTTCAATGCATTGTTGATTCAATTGGCCACTTCATTACCTTTGACATCATCACTAGAATGAGATCTAGGTTAGTCTTCACCTACTTCGGTGTTAATATTGACATTAATAAGACCCTCATGGAAGCTTTGCAACATGAGCATGAAGTATGGATGGTTGTTTTGGTTGTTCTTATGTTGTCATTGATGTCAACATGGTGATAACTATATGGGAAGTCTGCTTGGTTTACCAGAATTTGTTTTCTACCGGTAGCTATATCCTAGATCTTGAGATGTATTTTATTGTGAGTAGAAAATTATCTCTGAAAGAGTTTAACTCTATATCCTACTATTGTTCTGTGTGTGGAATACTATGTGGGAGACTCTGCATTCTACTAAGGTGAACATTCTTACGCTGCAGTTTTGTTGATAGTCTCTTTGTTGGTAGTATGATGGGAAATTGATGTTTTCTCAAATCTGAAAGGTGTTTTCTTTGAGGATTATTTGTTGGTTTGGAGAATTGCATTCTAGTCTTTTCTGACTCAATGAATGTAATATATTATGAAGACTAGTTATGTTTTATGGATGATAGTTGACTTTGTATAATACACTATGTGGATAAAATGTGTAAATCATATATGGTGTTGATGAAGAAGGTTTTGATTATTTTATGTTCATCTAATTAGGCCAACCTAATTGATGTATAAGATATACTTATATATATAAAAAATGAAAGATAGGAGAGATTTGTAGGGTGTATGAGAGTGAGAAGGAAAAGTGAATGTGGATAGAGGAGAAGATCGGAGCCTAAATGATTTATCAATTGTGATCAGTATAGTTTTGTTGAGCTACTATTGTGTGAGGTAGTACTTCTTATTCTAAGCTTTAGTGGAACTGAACCCTGAACATAGAAGGTGTATCCTATCAGCTCAACCTTTTGGCAATGAGCCACTATCATTGTATCTTGGCGGTCAGCCATCTTTTGTACTCAAGCAGTGAGGATTTTTAAGGATAGTGAGTCTTGGCAATGAGCCCCATAATATTTTGTATCTCGATATAATATATTTTGAGTTAACCCTCACTGTGCTTTTTCCCATTTTGGGTTTTCCACTTAAAAATCTTGGTGTTCATGTGTATGGTTGCATTGACTTGTTTTTATGTTCTTTCTTGTTGATTTAGTCAAAATTGTGATAATGTTTAAATGGATTTTATTATGGTTTTATGGAATTTTGATTCACCCCCCTCTCAGTATTCTAGATCTTCAACAGGCTCTACCCAACTTGGTGACTTTGAGTTCTAAGTTTGGGTCTTGGCCCCAACAAGTATGCTATGAGAATTTTTTTTTTTTCTTGGATCCTCATTAATACATGTCCCTAATGTGAGGAATTCTAGGAAAATCCTTTGGCTTTAACTTACAGACTAGATTCAAAATAATAAAGAGCCCTGATGGTTACTTGTGGGTTATTTCAACTCTCTCCTCTACCCCTCTAAGAAATGTGGGGGTCTTATGGATTATACTAATATTATGGTAGACATAGCAAATCTACTTAGTGATATTGGGCTTGTGGATATTGACTTGTAGGGTCAAAACTATAGTTGGACTAACAAGAGATTGGGAGCTAACCTTATATAGGTTAGGCTTGAACAATTCTCATCTCCCCTAATTGGGTCACCCTACATAGCTCTAATTTCCAAGCTCTCCCTTAGATTATTTCTAATCATAACCCTCTCCTAATCCTATTGAATGAACACTCTATTGTCGGACCCTTTCCTTTCCGTGACAAGATCATGTGGGGCTCTCACCCAGACTTTAAAGGAAAAAATGCTAATTGATGGAATATCCCTATTCATGGCTCTCCCATTTTTAGAGTTTTTCAAAAAATTAAGTATATCAAAAATATGGTGAAAGGCTGGAATAAGTGATTTTTTGGGGATGTCTTCCATGAGAAAATTGACATCATTTTTAAACTTAAAGAGTCCCAAAATAGAATGTATAATGGGGATGTTAGTGAATAGACCTACCAAGCTAAGAAGGATTATTGCACCGAATGGGGAAAATTTATAAAAAGAGAAGAACTATTCTAGAAACAAAAGTCTAGAATTCAATGGTTAAAAGAAGAGGACAACTCTTCCTTCTTCCACATCTCTACCCTCAAACATAAAAAAAGAAACCAAATAAAGAAGCTAAAGGATGACTAGGGAGTGGAAGCCACTAATCCTTCCTAGACTGGTCATGTGGCCTCCAAATATTTTCAACAATCCTTCTCTAAGCCTTCTATCATTCTTAACCCTGATTTCAACGATTGTTTACTGAATCTCATTCCACCAAGTGTAACCAACTTAGATAATGCTGCTATCCTCAAGGTTTTCACTCTTGAGGAAGTCAGGTTGGGTGTTTTCAGCATGGGTTCCTTCAAAGCTCCTGGAATAGATGGATTCCCTCTAGCCTTATTTCAAGAGTTTTGGGAGATTGTGGGAGAGGATATCTTCCTTGTTGCCAAGGACTTTTTCAAATTGGGAAAACTTTTAAAACATTTGAATCACACCTTTTTGGTCCTTATTCCCAAATGATGAACCCAAGACCATGGTTGACTTTAGACCCATTAGATTTTGTAACACCATTTACAAGATCTTCTAAAAAATCCTTTTTAACTGCTTTAAACCTCTTCTTGAGAAGATGATTAGTCCTTGCCAAAAAGGCTTTGTCCCTGGTCACCACATTATGGATGCTACTATTTCCACTCATGAAATTCTTCCCTCCATGGATATATGTAACAGTGCTAGTATGGCCTCCAAACTCGACATATCCAAATCCTATGACAAGGTATTATGGATGTTATTCTCAAAGTGCTTACCAAGTATGGCTTCAATCACATTGTTGTTAATATCATTTATGAATGTATATCTGTGGTCAAATATGTTTTTCTTGTCAATGGGGTTCCACATGGTTTTTTCAATGCTAGAAAAAGGATTAGATAGGGAGATCCCCTTTCTACCTATCTTTTCATTATTGTTGTTAATGACTTAAGCCACAATATCTCTAGACTATTAACTAATGGTACTCTAAAAGGAGTCCAACCTGCTACTTCCCTTGATCCTTCAACTATTCAACAATTTGTGGATGACACCATCCTATTTGGGAAAGCTTTGATGGTGAAAGCTAGGAAAAGGAAGAGTTTTCTAAATAATTATGCTTTCATCTTTGGCCAATGTATTTACTACAATAAGAGCATGATTTACTTCTTCAACAGCTCTCATACCCTTCAAGATAAAGTGAATTATATTATGGGTTGTAAGAGTACTTCCCTTCCTGTTGTGTATCTTTTCATTCTACTTATTGTTAAAAAACTCATCCCTAAATTTTGGAACTCAATCTTGGAAAGAATGTAGAGGAAATTGGTTAGGTGGAAAGGCTCCATTCTTAGTCATGTTGGTAAATTACAAATTTTGGTTGTTTCTCTTCAAGGGAGACCTGTGTTCTTTCTATCTATTTTACAATTTCCTAGATATATTATGAAGAAATTTGAAATAATTTAAAGGAATTTTCTCTGGTTTGGTACTACAGTAAGGAAGAAGTTGGATTTTTTGAATTGGGACATTGTTTTCCTTCCTAAAACCAGCGGTGGTCTAGGTATAAGAAAAATCTAACCAACTAACAAGGCTCTTCTTGTGAAAGTTGGTAAGGATATTTTGAGAAACAAGAAAGAATGGTGCATAATTATAAATACAATGTACCTTAATAACTCCCCCCTAATCATATGTCCCCTTGATGACCACCCATGTGGATCCTTAATTTGGAAGAATATCTGTAAAGTCAAACTGTTGCTACACACTAGTCTGAGATGAAACTTGGTAATGGCAACAAAATAAAGTTCTGGGAGGATCCATGGCTACTTGAAATACCCCTCAATCAATTTGACTTTAGGAATTTGATGGCCCCTGTCACTAATTATTTTGGTATTTGTGGTGGATTATTTTACTAGTCAAAAAGGTTTTATGAAGTGAAGGTTTTAGATATTTGTTGCCACCACTCTTCGGAGTTAAGGCACCATGCTAGGAATCTTTAGGATGTTTTATCTCTAACCAGAATGCCCATGTTTACTCAAGAGGATTAATTCTACTAGACCAAGGAAAGCAAGGGTAATATCTTAGTCAAGTTGACTTACGGTTTGATGTCTCTACAAGGGACCCATAATAGTTTTTCGAAACACATTTGGAATAGAAAACTTATGCCAAAAATTAATTTCTTCTAGTGGATGGTAGGTCATAAAAAGATCCTCGCGTAGGATAATTTAAGAAAATGAAGATTTCAAATCCCTAATATATGTATGATATGCAAGAATAATGAGGAGTCTACCCCTCATTTGTTACTCCACTATCTCTTCGATGCTGAAGTTTGGGAGTCTTCCCTTCAAAAACTAGCTATCTGTTAGACCATGAATGGATATCTTAAGAGCTTTTTGGACAACTAGCTCTACCCCTATTATCACCCTTTACCCAAAGAAATTTGGCAACAGGTCCCTCCCATTATCTACTGGTGTTTACGGAAGTAAAGGAATAATAGAATGTTCTGAAATATGGAAAAAAAACCCAAAAGGGGTCTTTAATATTGGTTTCAAACTTCTTATAGAGAATATTTCCCTTTATGGTTGGAAACCTCTGAGTGAACCCCCTATTCCTTGGTAATCACTATGGAAAACTCTTGGAACTTGCCCCTGGATTCCAATTCCTTTGGCAACTCAAAAGATTTAGCTAGGCTAAGCACAAAATGGAAACCCCCTTCTAATGGTTGGCACAAAATCAACTTTAATGATTTTATGAGAGGTAACCCTAACCTTGCTAGCATTGACGACATCATCAGAAATCAAAATAGTAGAATGGTTGTTGGTTTTTTTGGTGGAATTAGGATTCAAACTTCTATGATAGCAGAGGCAAGGGCACTCCTAAGTGGTGTCGAGATCATTGTTTCCTTGGGGCTAAAAAAATCTACACATTGAGGAGGATTCCAAATCTATGATTCAATCCACCACTAATGATAATTTTTAGGGTTGGAATGTCAGGGATATTTTGATTGATATCCAATTCATGTTCAAAAAATTTGAAAGGAAGAAACTAGCTCACATTTTTAGAGAAGGCAATAATGTTGTCAACTCTTTGGCCAATGTTGGATCTTCTTGGGAATCTTTAAAATATTGGAGGAATCTTGAGGCCCTCCCCTTGAACGTTCAAGGATTTATCCTTGAGGAGAAAAAAAACTTAATTGATAATGATGAAGGCTAACACCTCCCGTACAAGTTGGGTGACCTGTCCTTTTACCAAAGATATTAGTATGATGTGGAGAATCTATGATTAGATGGATGGGAACCTAAGGGTGATTGGGATGTGGGTTGGGTCATACTTTCTACCAAGCTATATTTACTACCGGATCAATGTTATTTATCGTCATGAGTATGAGGATTTTCTTGATATTAATAATGTCTTTAATATTTGAAATGTGTAGGCAACTAATATAATTCTACACCATTTTAAACTATTATTTTATCATGACTTGATAATAATTATTTTTGGTGTCATGATAGATATTTACTCTACCTCGAAGTACTATATAACTCCTTGTGATTTCTTCACTATCCTAAGTCCTTTGGAAAATACTTATCGTATGTGGGAGGATCCCATTGCCTTAATATGGTAGGATATGAAGATCTTTTATGATGGTTTATCTTTCGAT
Organism: Sequoiadendron giganteum; assembly: GCA_007115665.2. Lineage (NCBI taxonomy): Eukaryota > Viridiplantae > Streptophyta > Pinopsida > Cupressales > Cupressaceae > Sequoiadendron > Sequoiadendron giganteum. The sequence goes on from CM021109.1 coordinate 586,683,638, forward strand.
AAGCTTTCAATTTGCCTACCCATTCCACAGTTTGAAAAAAATCTATTTTTCTCACCATTGTTACCATTCACTCCTCTTTGTGTTTGAAAATGGTTGGTGATCATGTGAGAACTGAATCAGGCTCCTATGAGGAATTATGTCATGATGCTCTATTATGGAACATTTGTGTGGAAGGTGGTTTGGCTCCCCTAATGGAAAATTTAGGCAATGATGAGAAGATTTCCACTCAATTTTCTAGTAGATAATGCAATAGTAGGGTTATGGTGGTCAAAATTTTATTTGAGGTGAGCGAATATGTTATTACCAAAGCCATAGGGCTTTTATGCACGGGGAAAAAACTTAAGAAACACACTAAGGTACAATAAATGGATAGTATGCAGACCTTCTTCAATGAGAATAAATATCCCATTAAAATCCACGTGGGATATGACCAAAGAAAAATACTTTTGCCTTGGAACCAGGTTTACCTTGTTCTTATGAAATACATCACTTTAGAAGGTTGATTTATGTGTTATTATTTTTACCATATGCCACTTTTGAATCATCTCCATAGGCTCCTCATCAAATTCCTATTTTTTCTGCTTTCATCTCTTGAAAGCTCTGTCAAGGAAACCCTGGATCTTGCTACCAAGAATGCTAAGAAACCCCCTAACCCTTCACCATGGACTCGTCCTTCACCTTTACCATTTTTACCTAGCCCTTTTCCCTCTGAAACCCATATCTGTCACTAGGGTTGAGGAGCTCATGGCCTCAAATTCTCCTCCTTTGGAACTCTCCCTTGCTCTTTTTGTGGGTTTGAAGAGGAAACCTCCCCATTTCTCATCAAACCCTTTAAGATCCTAAACCCAAACCTCCCACTAAAAATAAAAATGGAGCTATTGGATAGGCTCAAACCATTGCCACCACTAGTTTGTGTGAACTAAAGAACACCCCTACTAATAAAGGGGAAAAATTCCTCCCAAACCAATGCTAAACAAAAAAAAGGAAAAAAAGGGCATAACATTCTTATTGAAGAACCAACCACTGAGAATGATAAGGATGATTTTGGGTCTAAATATTCTAAGGAGGAAATTGTGGTGGTCGTGAGTGTGGACACTTGTTTGGAACTTGCTAGCATTAGGAGGTCTAACCACCTAGCTAAGCATAAGAAGGAGGTCTTGGTTGATGATATTTCTAGTAGCTCAGAACATGGCAAGGATCATGATGATAGACAGCATTATATAGTGGAAGAAATGGAGGAGTACAAGGAGGGACCCAATCACTTCCCACATCTTAATCGGATGATCCTGGAGGAGTCCACTCTGGCCTCCTCTAATCATCAAGCTCTGGATGAGCATAATAGCAATTTGGATGCTACAAAGGAGGAAAACATTAATGATCTATTGGCTCGTGTTTGCAACCTAGAAAGGAAGCTTGACAGACTAACCTGGTTCACTATAAAGATCATTCATCACTCAATTGTCACTCTACCTATGATGCTAAAGGAGGAAGTTAAAAAGAATGATGTGGAATCTAGTACTAGTACCAGTCTAGCAATTGGGGATGTGTTTAAATTCCTCACAGAGGAATTGGAGAATCTTTCTCAGTGATGGTTTGGATTTTATTTATTTTTTGGGGGGTCTTTTATTATGGTTGTTGAGAAATGGTGCCTCAATTACCAACTTGGAAATTTGTCAAGAAAGGACTTGGCAAAAAAATGTCTTGCTTCTACCCTTAACCACTTTACCGTGGCGGTCTGGTTTTTCCTTGGTGGTATCGTGCTGGCGTCCTGGCGGTTATCGCTTCACCGCAAGCGATGAGTCCGCTCATCGTGGTGGCCACGGTGAGGCCACCTGTGTTCTATTTGGTGGTTACCGCCACACCGCGAGCGATGAGTCCTCTCACCATGGTCAGGCTGCTTGTGGTCTGTCTGGCGGTTACTGCCACACCGCAAGCGGTGAGTTCACTCACCATGGTGGTCGCGGTTATCGCTGCACCGTGGTAAGGTTAAATGGGCTCGACGGTGGCGTGGGGCAGACAGAGACAAAGCTCGAGCGATTTCATTGCCACACCATGGGGTGACTTTATGAGCTCGGTGGTAGCACAGGTAAAGTCAGGGAGAGCTTGGATGAGCTCACTACTATACCACGGTAGGTGGAAGTTAGCTCGGCGGTAGCACGAGGAAGTCTGGGTGACCTCGGGTGAGTTCACTGCCATACGCGGTGAAGACGAGCTTGACGGTGGCGCGGTAGGAGCTCGGATGGACTCGAAGCTCAGTCAACCAAGCTTGACTGAGCTGGACTGAATGTCAGAGTGATCAGTGAATTTCAGAAGGACACGTGGCTCAGTGCCATGATGTTGATTGGCTAAACTCCAAAATAGTTAAAGGCAGTTATTGCACACCGAGTTTCAACTAGAGATAGGACCCGATTTAGGCAATGAATTGAATGCCTGTGTGACCCGATGCAAGAATATCTATCAGTAAAGATCAGATAGCATGATTGCATGATTGGTGCATGAACCTGAAGTTTGTTATTGGGTTATGACATTGAATAACAATGTAAGACTTGACAGTCGAGTACATATATACATATGTAACCCAAAAGGTGACGGTTATGCATGTAAGAAGTTGCTAAGCAAGTAAGAACTTGATTGCTATTGTGAGCTGATCAGAGAGTGAAGACTGAAGTTGTATGTAATATTTTATTACTGTAATATAGATTGGCTTTGCTTGGTGTGGTGGGTTTCTTACTTGAAAAGGTTTTCCCACGTAAATACTTGTGTCAATCTATGAATGCTTATTTTCTGTTATCTCTTATTGTTGCATGTATTGATCTCAGTAGTTTTAAGAAGCTATAGAACTCATTTTTTCTATTCTCCCCTGTTGTATTAGTGTTAAGGGAAGGTATTCCAGACTGTTGTCTTTTCCTTCAAGTGGTATCAAAGCTTGGCTAGTTGTGTTAGCCTTGATTGAAAGGTCAATTTTTTTTGCTAATACTGTTTCAGTGGGAGTCTTGCATTGTTAAAACTTGTTTCTATTTGAGATAGCGAGTACATTAGGTAGAGTAGAGATTAAAAAATTCAATGGCAACAACTTTGAGTTATGGAAACTCAAAGTGGAATACTTGTTGGTGGATAGAGACCTCTGGATAGCAGTGTCTATAACTATGCCACAAAGTATGAAGCAAGAGGATTGGGACCTTGATGATAGAAAAGAAAGAGGTCTGATAAGACTAATTCTAGCTGATTGCGTACTCTTGAACGTCCATGAGGAAAATTTTGTAGCTTCATTATGGAAGAAGCTTGGTGATATTTATCAAGGAAAGTCTCTGGTAAATAAGCTATTCTTGAGGAAGAAGTTGTACTCCTTGAAAATGGAAGAAGGTGCATATATTCCAGACCATCTGAACTTGTTTAACATGAGTGTTACTCAACTGGCATCTGTAGGTGTAAAGACTGAGGAGGAAGATCATTGCATGCTCTTGTTGTGTTTGTTACCTAACAGTTGCAATCATCTTGTGATGGCTATTGGAATTACTACCACTCCTTTCAAAATGGAGGACGTTGTTGCCTCACTGTTAGCTGAAGAGATGCGAAGAAAGTCTTTAGAGATGGCCAAAGAGGAACTTGTTGTTCGAGGCAGACCAAAGGAGAAAAGAAAGAAGGACAAGAATTCCAAATCTAAATCTGCAAGGAGATCAAAGTCTCCTGGTAAAAATTTCAAGGTGAGATGCTGGAACTGTGGGAAACTTGGTCATATCCGGAAGGATTGTAAGGAGAAGAAGAAGAAGAATGCTTCAGAGAATGACTTTTCTCAAAGTGATGCAGAAGCCTTCATTACAGTAGCCTTGACAACTCAGGCATCAGATGACGTCTGGCTGGTTGACTCAGGTGCATCCTTTCACATGACATCCCATAGAGAATGGTTCTCTAAGTATGAGAAGTATGATGGTAGAAAAGTGTACCTGGCAAGTGATTCAACGTTGGAGATTGTTGGTAGAGGAAGAGTTAGAATTCAGTTTCTTGATGGTAGAGTCAAAGGAATTGGTGGCGTACTACACATACCAGGTCTGGCTCGCAATATTCTTTCTATCAATAAGTTAAATGATGTTTGTGTAGAAGTTTCTTACTCAAGTAAAGGATGTAAAATGGCTAGAGGTGTAATGGTTTTGGCTAAGGGTGTTCGTACTGGAACTCTGTACAAGTTGGATGCACGCCCTTTTCAAAGTAACAATGCCTTTGTAATGTCAAGCAAAACTGTTTCTGTAGAGGAAGATGAAGACACTTCTCTAGCTGCAAATGCTTTGGAGGTAAAAATCCCAGTAGATAATACTATGATGTGGCATCATAGACTAGGTCACATAGGTGAGAAAGGTTTTAAAACCTTGAAGAATAAAAATCTTGTAGAAGGGCTTGATAATTGTAACCTTGAGTTCGATTTTTGCGAACACTGTATTTATGGAAAACAGCACCGTGTTTCATTTTACTCGAGTCCTCATAAACCTTCTGGTATACTAGATTATGTTCATTCTAATGTGTTTGGTCCAGTTAATGTTCCTTCGTTACGTTATCAAAGTCTAGATATTATGTTTCTTTTATTGATGACTGTTCGAGAAGGACATTTGTATACTTTCTTAAAAGTAAATCAGAAGTGTTAGTCGGTTTAAAGAATTTAAAACTTTGGTAGAGAATCAGATTGGAAGGAAAATTAAATGTTTGAGGATAGACAATAGTGGTGAGTTTTGTTCTGCAGATTTTGAAAGGTATTGCATAGATCATGGAATTAAAAGGCATAAAACAACACCTTATACTCCACAGCAGAATGGAGTTGCTGAAAGGTTGAACAAGACGCTGATGGAAAAGGCGAGGAGTATGCTGAGCGGTTGTAGTCTGGAGAAAAAGTTCTGGGCTGAGGTTGTGGCTACAACATGTTATCTTGTAAATCATTCTCCTTGTTGTTCTCTTGTTGATAAGACACCTTTGGAAGCATGGTCTAGTAAGAAGCCCTCTCTCAAACATGTTAGTGTCTTTGGCTGTGAGGCATATGCTTATGTGCCAAATGAGAAAAGATCAAATTTGATTAACAAGGTTGTTAAACGTATTCTCATCGGCTATGGAGTTGGTGTGAAGGGATACAAGCTTTGGAACCCTATTACTGAGAAGGTTCTATATAGTAGAAGCGTGATATTTCATGAGTTGAAACCATCAGTAAGTGATCAATAGCTTGAGATAGATCAGAGAGACAAGAAGAATGATGTAGTTGAGGTTCCTCAAACTCCAGAAAAGGAAGAACCGCATGGTGTACCTGAGACTGAGGAGAGTTCAAGTAGCTTTGAGAGTTATGATGATGAAGAACCACAACCTCAGCTAGTAAGAAGGTCTACACGGGAAAAACAACAACCTGAAAGGTATGGTTTCTCAATGTTAGATTCGAACTGTGCTTATGCCTTAATTACTAGCACTAATGAGCCTAGGACTGTAAAAAAAGCAATCAACATGACTGATTCAAATTCTTGGCTAGAGGCCATGAATGAAGAAATGGATTCATTGAAGAAGAATGAAACCTGGGATTTGGTACGTTTTCCTAAAGGGTGAAAGCCTGTTGGTTGTAAGTGGGTATTCAAAAATAAGACTGGTCTTGATGGCAGTGTTCAGAATTATAAGGCAAGATTGGTTGCAAAGGGATTCTCCTAGATTGAGGGAATTGACTATGGAGAGATTTTTTCCCCTATATCAAAGCTGACATCCATCAGATTTTTGTTATCATTAGCAGCAATGTATGACTTAGAGATTGAGAAGATGGATGTGAAGACAACATTTCTCCATGGTGAGTTGGAAGAGGAAATATATATGTCCTAGCTTGAGCATTTTTTTGAAAAAGGTAAACAAAATCTGGTATGTAAGTTAAATAAATCTTTGTATGGTTTGAAGTAGTCTCCTAGAATGTGGTACCAGAAATTTGACACGTTTGTGTTATTTATGGGATTTGTGAGATCAAAATATAATCATTGTGTTTATTATAAATATGAAAATGATTGTGTGCTTGTTATTACCCTGTACGTGGATGATATGTTATTCATAGAAAATAGCAATACTATGATTTCTGATCTTAAATCTCAGTTGTCTGCAAAGTTCGAAATGAAAGATCTTGGTGCAGCAAGGTATATTCTGGGAATGGAGATAACCAGGGACAAAACAAGCAAAAATATTTGGGTAAGTCAGAGTAAGTATGTCAATATAGTTCTAGAGAGATTTAGTATAAATGACTGCAAGCATCTAGTTGTTCCAATTATGCAGGGAATGAAACTATCTATTGAAGATTGTCCAAAGTCTGCTACTGAGATGGAGGACATGACCGGGGTGCCTTATGCAAGTGTTTTTGGCAGTTTAATTTATGTGATGGTCTATACAAGACTAGACATTGCCCAAGTAGTGGGAGTTCTCAGCTGGTTTATGGAAAATCTGGGAAGATCACATTGGGATGTTGTAAAGAGAGTGTTCAAATATTTGAAGGGCACTTTAGACTATGCTCTGTGTTACCATGGAAGTTTGGTTGCATCACAGAGAACACTCAGCATTCAGGGATCTTTTGATTTTGATTGGGCAGGGGACATTGACAGCAGGAGATCCACCAGTGGATACACATTCATGTTAAATGGTGGACCAGTCAGTTGGATGAGCAAGCGACAAGCTATAGTTGCTCTATCCACTACAGAGGCAGAGTACATAGCAGAAACTCATGCCTGCAAGGAAGAAGTTTGGCTGGGTAGATTGTGTTCGAATATTGGTTTTAATGCAGGGCAGATTATAGTCAGAGTGCCATTTGTTTGGCAAAAAACCCAACTTTCCATGCTAGGACGAAGCATATTGATGTGTAGTATCACTTCGTGAGGTACATGGTTGAAGATGGAAAGGTCTATCTTGAAAAGGTTTACACTTTGAATAATTTTGTAGATGCATTAATGAAGCTGGTGAGCACAGACAAGTTCAGATGGTGTGCAAAATTTATGGGCCTTGGGGCCTATGACCGTCAGTAAATTTTTGAAGTCAAGAGGAAGCTGGGAATCTTCATCAAGTGGGAGCATGTTGAGAAACGGTGCCTCAATTACCAACTTGGACCTCTATTAGGAAATGACTTGGCAAAAAAATGTCTTGCTTCTGCCCTTAGCTGCTTTACTGCGGCGGTCTGGTTTTGCCTTGGCAGTATCGCGGTGGTGTCCTGGCGATTACCGCTTCACCGCGGGTGGTGAGTCCGCTCACCGTGGTGGCCACGGTGAGGCCGCCTATGTTTTGTCTAGTAGTTACCACCACACCACAGACGGTGATTCCGCTCATCATGGTGGTCGTGGTGAGGTTGCCTATGGTCTGTCTGGCGATTACCACCACACCGCGGGCGGTGAGTTCGCTCATCGCGGTGAGACCGTTGGTGGTCTGCCAGCCAGTCATTGCCCTACTGCGGGGTGGCCTAGCAACCCCCATGGTAGCACTGTATGACCACCTGTGGTTTTCCTATCGGTTATCGCTGCTCCATGGTAAGGTTGAGCGGGCTCGGCGGTGGCACGGGGCGGACAAAGACAAAGCTTGAACGAGTTCACTGCCACACCGTGGGGTGACTTTGTGAGCTCAGCAGTAGTGCGGGTAAAGTCAGGGAGAGCTCAGATGAGCTCACTGCTATACCGCGGTAGGTGGAATTCAGCTCAGCAGTAGTGCGAGGAAGTTTGGGTGAGCTTGAGCGAGTTCATCGCCATACCGCAATAAGTGAAGACGAGCTCAACGGTGGCGTGATAGGAGCTCGGATGAACTCAAAGCTCGATCAACCAAGCTTGACTGAGTTGGACTGAATGTCAGAGAGATTAGCGAATGTCAGAAGGACACATGGCTTAGTGCTAGGATGTTGATTGGCTAAAATCCAAAACAGTTAAAGGCAGTTATTGCAGGCCGAGTTTCAGTTGGAGCCATGACCCAATTTAGGCAAGGAATTGAATGCCTAGGCAGCCTGATGCAAGAAGATTTGTTAGTAAAGATTAGATAGCGTGATTGCACGATCGGTGCATGAACCTAAAGTTTGCGATTGGGTTGTGACATTGAATAAAAATTTAAGACTTGACAGTCAAGTACATATATACATATGTAACCCAAAAGGTGACGGTTATGCATGTAAGAAGTTGCTAAGCAAGTAAGAACTTGACTGCTATTGTGAGCTAATCAGAGAGTGAAGACTGAAGCTTGTATGTAATATTTTATTACTATAATACAAATTGGCTTTGCTTGGTGTGGTGGGTTTTTTACCTGAAAAGGTTTTCCCACGTAAATACTTGTGTCAATCTGTGAATGCTTTTTTTTATGATCTCTTATTGTTGCATGTATTGATCTCAGTAGTTTTAAGAAGCTATAGAACTCATTTTTTCTCTTCTCCCTTGTTGTATTAGTGTTAAGGGAAGGTATTCCACACTGTTGTCTTTCCCTTCAATGGTGTCTCTGTGTTGTTTCTACAAACTATCTATTTGTTGTGACTGGTTATGTTTTATTATTTTGAATTGATGAACTCTGGCTCGTAGGGATTTTTTGTGTTAAGGGTAATGCACCTTGTAAAATCAGCTTATATTATCAAAAACACTAATATGGATACATAGTAAATAGAAATATAGAACCAATGCCACTTATGTGGTTGGTTTACAATCCTTCCAAATATGAGGTTTCATAAGATTAATACATTTATATAGGGCTCAAATATCCTACATTATATATTTCTGCAAAATATAAACAAAAATATATTAAATAGAATTTGAAGTATTTTCCAACCTTGAACATGACTCCATAGCTCTCCACATGGATCCTCCAATCCCCAACAATGGTTCCACACCACCCTATCATGTGGTAACTTTTTGGTCCATCCCACTATGTTAGGAGATTATCACAAGGGTCACAAGCACACTCATACCAAATAGGGGAGTCAATCTTACACACACCAAATAAAATGCATAAAAAACAAGTATGAACAATATACAACAATCACACAACCAAGAACACAAGATGGCTAAGGATAGGCACACACTAGGTATAACACCCAACGACCACAACGATAAGGGAACTAGTGATAGGCAAGGAGTGTCATCACAAAGCACAAAGAGATGGTTTGTGAGCCAAAGTACATGTGTTGTTCATAAGGAAAAGGGATTACTCATGTTTAGTATACCACCTAATCAGGTGTGGAATGCCCTTAGCTAATCATACTAAGCCTATGTAAGTGCTCAAGTTATATCATTGATAAAATTATAGTAACTTAACCAATTACACAATTTCCTCTTGATCTAAAAATCTACCACTATTGTCACCATGAAGTCACATCTATACTTGGGAAAACGTGTAGAGTCACTCCCCCTAACCCTAGGCTCTTCATGTTTTAATTTGATAAATTAGGCTTGATATGCAAAATAATGCACAAACATTGCATAAAATTTGAACATGAATTTAATTCAATCACAACATAAAATCATTAAGGATCTATAAAATCCCACATTCTAATTCATTTAAATTCAATCAAAACATTCAATTTTCCTATTTAGTTTTATCACAAAAGCCATAAAATTCTTCAAAACTTCATTAATGAAAGCTTGATTTTCTCAAACATGCATATAATAATGAATATGATCTCAATACAACCATGATATAAAATCATTAAGAACACAAAAATATCACATTCTAATTCATCTAAATTCACTTTTAAAATTCAAATTTATCTTTATTTCAAAAACCAGAAAATTACCTTCAAACTCCATTAATGGAACCTCAATTTTCTAATTTTTTTATTATTAAAATTTTCAAAAAATAAAACATACACTTTTGATCCAAGAATGAAAAATAGCCATTCCAAATAATAAAATTCACATTCTAAGGATTTCAAAAAAAAAAAAAATCCATAGCAAGGGCACAAAATGAATATTTTATAAAAATTTATAAAATAAATTAAATCTGCTCTAATTGCTCAAAATTCAAGTTATAAAAAAATTCTTATGCCACCGTAAGGGTGAGAATGACATCCAAAACTCAAAACTATGCAAGAAACAAAGAGAGGGAACATATTTACCTCTCATTTTGATTCACCAAAATCTTTATTTCTTTTATTTTATCCAACAACAGTCAATGAAATCACAAAAAATAATGCAAATACCTCGATTTCATCCATTCTCATGAAATCTCCAAGCTCAATTTCACCAATTTCAAATTTCAAAGGGAGAGGGTTTGAGAGCCATTTTTCCCAAAATACAAGAATGAGAAAATAAATTAAATTTATGTTCCTTTATGCCCTTTTTCCATTTTCCACTTTTTCTCTATTTGTTTTATTTCCAATTTTTAATTTCCCTTTTTCTCCAAAATACATTTCATGATAATTTAAAATACTTAAATCATTTCATTTTGCAATTTTAAAATAAACTAATTAAATTTATTCAATACATTATTCATATTCCCACAAAATAATTTCAATTTATAAATGCTAATTACAACCAATTAAAATATTTATTTTTTGAGAAATTAACTTAGTTTTATTTTTCTTTTCTAAAACTCACAAAATAATTTAGTCAATTAGAAAGTACTAATTAATTCATCAAACACATTTATGAGTAAAAGGGAAATAAACCATGCCAATAGTGGCATAGTATGATGGTTAAGTTGTGATGTGTTGTTATTTCCATCAAGGTTCAAACCCCATATAAGATTTTATTGTTGAATATTTATATTAGAGATGAGGTCCCTTGTTTGTGACCTCACTAGTTCATAGCTTTAGGTCTATAGTGTTTACCTCTTAAAAAAGGGGGTGAAATAAACCATTAAATTAAAAACACAATAACGAGTAACCCACAATATGAAAAACTCCAAAATTACCTTTGATTCATATTTGGTTTTACAAAGGATCACACATGACATATATCATACTCAATTTGAGTATGATAGAGAACAATGGATAAATAAGGCCCAATGTGATACCTCTAAATAACCACCATTGGGGAATAACTTAGACCTACAAAATCAAGTGGAGAAATACCCTATACCTTTATACTCAAACCACATGCCAAGAATACTTTCTCAATATATAACAGCCAAAGCAATACATACACACCCAACGAGGTACAATATTACATACATCATATAGTCATGGAAATACAATCATCAATCAACCACTTAGTATCTCAAAATACACAAATTACAATGTTTAATATAACCATTTCATGGAAAGGAATAGGTGGGAATTATAGTGTCATAATCAAGAACTCAAATTTATTTATGAGCATAATGTAAATGCTTTGAAACACCTATAGGATCACCAAAAAAACTTTGATGAGCCTTTAACCAAGGCATTCTTCACCATTATTTTCATGTCGATGATCATATTCTTTATAAAATCATTAAAACACAAATTTACCATTTAGTAGAAAATACAAATTTATCCCTAATTATTTGGGATCCTATATCATTTGTTCTACTTATGGTCTCTCTACACTAAATAGCCAACCTTTTAAACAACATGTTAATGCTATTCATATTTATCATTTTTATACATAAATTTATCCTATTCTATTTCTTTTATCTAGTGTATTTTCACCTCATTTTTCAATGACACATGTCCCTTCTTTCATTGTAAATAACACATATGTGAAATTCCACTTCTCCCATCTTTCTATGACACTTAAAATGTCATTCCCCATACATAATTATTAATTTTATGTTTTCATGTGTATTTTACTTCTTCAAATATGTTAAATTTTAGTTTTTGATACATGTATGTCTTTTCCTTCTCTTACCTATTGAAATATGGTTGTTTTTACTATAAACATAATATTAGGTGTCTTGATTCCTTAAGGTTATCCCTTTCTAACCTAAAGGTATTTTCTCTAGTTTATTATAACCTCCCTATTGTTGAAATGGACAACTGAGAGGGGGTGAATCAATTGTCACCAAATTTAATACTTAAATAATTTACCGAAACAAAACCTTAACACTTCTTAAATTATTAAACATTAAGTGCAAGTGCAAAAATTGAAAACCATCACATAAAGACAGTAAAACCAAATTTACGTGAAAAACCCAATGAGGGAAAAAACACAGTAAGGATTAACTCACAATATAGAGAATATCAAAACCGATTACAAAAAGGCTCACTTCCAATAGAAGGACTTGATATCCATAGGGCTACAACCCGAAGATACAAAAGATGGCTTGCTACCAAAATATAAAATTTATGGCTCACTGCCAAAAGTGTGAACTAATGGAATACACCTTCCTTGTGTAGAATTTAGTTCCAAATGAAACTCACTATAAGTGGTAATGCTTCTCCCAACAGTCGCTCAATAATTTTTTTATGGTCTTCAACTGATAAATCATTTAGGCTCACGCCATGCTCATACGTTCGCATCGCTCACATCCCTCTATCTTCTCCAAAGAGTCTCATATATGTAAGTATATTTCATTAATCAATTAGGTCAGCCTAATTAAAAGTAAGATAATCAAAGAGGACTCTTATCGGCATCATATAAGATTAAAACATTTCCTATCCATGTAGTACATCATATTAAGTCAGCTAAGATCTATACAAAATATCCCCAAGGTAGATTCAATCATCTTATAGCATGTGTTAGGTTGGCCAAGATTGGGACCCAAACATAAAAGCTTCAAACCATCAAACAACTGTAGTGTACAAAGTTAAACTTTGTCATTGATAACTTATTGTACCCAACACAAAACTTCTCAAGATCTAGAATATAGTTGTTTGAGTGAATCGTAATGACATAGTTAAGATATCATAGTCATAGTTTATCTTGCAGTAGAATCCAAACCAAAAATGAGCACACTAATTCTTAGATAAAGAACATCTTTGATAGGGAATAGCTTTCGATAAATGTCTCATACATTTGGTATTGTTTTGACATCAAGGACAACCATTTGATGCAATCCAATTTCCAATAGTCTCATTTCCAAAAATCTCCCCCTTTGTCATTGATAGCAACACAAGATGTGAAAAGCCAACAACAACATCCTTTGTAGTTCTCCCCTTTTTGATGAGTTGTAATGATTTCCATTCTTTTCACATGTTCTCTCTCCCTCTTTGACAGCAATGGAAAAGAAAAAAGATTTATCTCCCCCTTACTCCAAAATTTTCTACACAAAAATAGTCTTCAAAAAAATATAAAAAATGATTCTTTACCTCAATTATTCTCCTAAAATATCTCTTTGTACTTTTCTTTTAATTTCAGAAGAAATTTCTTCTAGGAATCCATTGCCAATTTGTCACAAATACTATTGTTTATCACTATCAAATCAATTGTTTTCAGAAGAGTATCTGGGATAGTGATATTTTGTTCACTTTTCTCAACTTCCACTAGGAGACCAAAAAAGTTGTTCCAATCCCAATTCAATTATCTCTTTGACTTTCCAAAATTCCTTCACAATATTATCACACCATAACGGTACGATGAGTTCCTTTTTTTGCTTTTTTACCCTCGTATTGGTATTTTGAGAAAGAATGGTGAAATAGATAGAGCCTTGATGTTTGTTAGGTATGGCTCGATCAGTTTCGGAATAATTCCATATATTTTTTTGTCCTTTTTCAAAACAGTTTGAGTCAACTGATTCGTATTTAACTTGATCCACTGAATAATTCGAAAGTGATTTATGTTTGTCAAGAAGTTCTGGAATATCCACTTGATCTTGATCTTTATGAGAAGAAGAATGAGAAGAAGAAAAAGGTACTACAATGGATTCATATATACCTCCATATAATACCCATAAATGGGTTGTCTTTAATATCAAATTAGACATAGGGATACTCCGGTGCATTTCTCCTGTTAGGCCAGAATATATATGTTTCTCCACTTTTTCTTTGAATGGGAATCTTTTAGCGCGAACCTCGGCAATAACTTGTTCCGATTCCACGAGTTGATTATTCTGAATGAAAAGCAAACTTTTTGGCGGAATGGTTAAGTTTTGTACTTCATATTGATTATCGATAGTCACGTCTAAACTATTATGACATATATAAGCAGGATGCCCGTGACGGGTACGGGTAGGATAAACCAAATTTTGATTGAATTCAATTTTTCCGGTGAACGGGGCTCGTACATGTTCTGCAATATCACCTGTAAATACCCCACCAGTATGAAAAGTCCTTAATGTTAATTGAGTTCCCGGTTCTCCAATTGATTGGCCTGCAATAATGCCGACTGCTTCTCCTAATTCGATTAAGTTACTATGAGTAGTATTCCGACCATAACATAATTGACAAATACAAGATATACTTTTGCAAGTAAAAGGGGTTCGTATATATATTGGTTGTATTTGGAAATAATACAATTGATTGGCAAGTTTAATCCCAATATCTTGATTGCGCGCGGCAATACATCTCCCGTTTATATACACATCGTCTGCTAATACACGACCAATTAGTGTTTGTAGAACAAATTTATTTTTTATTGTTTCTCGATCTTGAGTGAGATTTACAAAAAGACCTTGGATAGTACCACAATCTACTTTACGTACAATGAGGTGTTGTACAACTTCAACAAGTCTACGTGTGAGGTATCTAGCATCCGCTGTTCATATAGAAGTATCCTCTTATTCTATGCTCCATCCCTGTCATTAAGGATATTATATGTTTTTCCATTATAATCCAACTCAAGCTCAATAGCATCAATTTTTTCTCTATAGTTCCTGATATCAGTAAGCCACCGAAGATAATACCTATCCACACTATTTACGATTTCGGTGCATTTCTATAAGTCATTTATGCTCTCAGTCAATCTCTTCTATGCATTTACACATCTTTCTTCCATAGCCAATTGAATCTCATATTTTTCTTTTGTTTCCCTAAGTGACAACACCTTTAGTCTATCTTCAATTTGCTCAATCAATATTTCCAATAAAAAATTTTTCAATTCACTCAGATAAATATCATTATGAATTATATAAATAGCCAAGGCGCATGTGATATCATCCTATTCATATGTTGGTTGGGACAACCAAACATCTCCAATCTTTTTCAATCCATTAGATTGCTCAATAATTTTCAACACCTTCTCTTTAGTAAAATATTCTTCATCATCATCTGTTGATACCAAATCAAATGCCTCTATAGTCTTTACTTCCTTTTCTTCTTTCTTTTCCTTTGTCTTTAGCTTCTTTGTTTCTGGAGAACTTGAAATAATTCTTCTTGCTTTCCTCTTCCTAGAGGAAGATCCTGCCTCAGATGTCCCAACAGGACTAGAAGTCATACCAAAGCTCCATGCATTTATTTTGTTTGCAAAGTATTCTTTACAAATCTTTTCCTTCTCTACTAGACATTTCAGTTACTGGTAGACCTTCTTTCCAACTGGTATAACTTACTTCCACACAACATTCTCTTTCAATGGTAACAACTTCAAAAAATACATCATCAAACATATAACCAGAGATCCAAAATGAAAAGCGTAATTTTCATTCTTTGTCATAGTAATGTTCTCCATTAATTGATTCGTCAATAACTCACACAATTCGAAATCTTCATTCTTTTCAACCATTTTATGTGCAATGTAAACAGAAATTGCTGAAGTAGAGCCTTCCCTATTTCTGAAATAAATCTTATATGAAATTCCATATGCCACATACCTTATTACAAGGTCGAATATAGTATGAATTTGAAGTTCCCTTTGGTCTCCTGTCACTCTAGTTAGGGCTTCGACCTCTTTTTTCTTCACTGAATTCTTCACGAGAGCGGGTCCATCATTATATAACCTTGTAATTGTCGCAATTTCTTCCTTTGTAATCCCATAGGATTTGTTGAAGATCATTTGCTCACCTTGAATTATGCTTAGGACAAATCAAACAGTGTCTATATCCAAAAATTATGAGAATTCACTCCAAATTTCTAAACCCTTATGTCCTAGACTCTTGACCTTTTGTACTTGCTTAATTGAAAGAAAATCTTCAAAATTTTGAATCTTTTCATGGTTAAATTTATTGATTTGTAACTTAATTTTTGCAATTTGTCACTGCACGAATCAAATACTACCATTGCCTTTGACTCCATTAGCTTTGTTATCCATGCATTCACTCGCCAACAAATCTAACTCCTTATCTCTCAGTTGCACTTTACTTAGCTCATTCAATTCACAATGTGAAAAAGAATGACCATTTAGCTTCCTTATTTAACTTGTCACTTTTAGGGTTTCATCTCAAAAACTAATTTATCGCTTATGACATCATCATTAGTACTTTACTTTGGCAGTATATTCCCCTCAGCTGAAGCTACCGGATCAATTTTTGGATGACAAGGATTTTGTATTGGAACCTGGTACAATAGACTCATTTGCACAATATTTTCCTCCAAGACATGGTGCCTTTCTTGGATTCATCTAATTTTTCCCTAGTTTTTCATTTATTGCTCTTCAACTTTTAAGATATACAATAAACCAAGAAGAGCTCCACAATTTTCTTAATTTGCTTCTTTTTTGCCAAAATTTTCTTCAATTCCTTCAAAATAGAGACTCACATCACATATCCTAATGTCATCGCATGGCACCTCATTTATTAGGGGCTTGTTATATTTTTCTGTGATTGCTCCCCTTGAAACCACTTCTAGGTCCAGTTCTTGGAAGAGGTATCTACACTGGATGTAGATACAAAATTATTTGATTCATCCTTGTTATCAGGATCTTCCTTCTTCATCCAAACTTTTTCCATTTCTCTCCTTACTTCTTTGGGATCTACCTTGTTCACAGGCTTGATCTTCTTTTTCGGATTAGCTTTCTTCCAAAATTTGCTCCTACAAAATTTTGAGATATGTCTTGGTTTGTTGCAAGTGTAGCACATAACATATCCTTGATCAAATGAATTTACATTTTTCCTTGACCTACACCAATTAGCCTTGTGTCCAAAGATATTGCATGTGTAACAATAGCCTTGAAAAGATTGAATCCTTCTAGTAGTATTAAATTTGTTCATCATTTGGCTTCTACATTTGGTAGCTCTATGTCCAAACCTGTTGCAAGCATAACATTATCCAACAAATAATCCAATATTCTTACTCATTCTATTCCGGTTCATCCTACTTCTACATTCTATTGCTCTATGTCTGAATTTATTGCATGAGAAATAAAAACCATTAAAATATGGGTACCTTTGAGCATTAGGTTGTCAGATGAGAATCCTTTCATTATTGTTCCTTTGATTCTTGTGTTGATAAGTATTATCTTGAAATTAACTTTTATTGTCCACTTTGTTGAAATTTATTTTAGTCTTTGAGCTTTGTCCTTCTTCAAGTCCTAGACCACCTTTATCCTTTGCAAGTTTCTGAGATGAAATGAACTCATTAATCATTGTAGAGCTTGTCTTGAACCTTTCTTCATGATATTTCACTTTTTCTAGATTAGGTCTTAGGGTTACTACTTCTTATTCAAGCTTATCACATTCTTCTATCTTTTGATTGATAATCTCTTTCAGACATCCTTCCTTTATCTTGCCTTGTTCAATTGCCAATTTTACACCTTTTTGCTTTCTTCAAGTTTCATTCTTAGATTCTCAATAGTATCCTTTGCTTCCTTTTGTTCCTAGTTAACTTATTTATGTTTCAACTTGAACTTCCAGATCTGATTCCTTAGTTTCTAAATGCATTCATCACTTGCTTGACATTTTCTTTCAGATCTTCATTTTCAGACTCTACAGTCTCTATTCTTAATTCTTCATCCAATTTAGATCCCTTCACCATTTTGTTCAACCTGCCAAGATCCCCTTTGAGTTGTTAAACTCATTCCAAAGGACTAAGCTCTAATACCAATTGTTGAACTGGACAATTGAGAGGTGGGGGTGAATCAGTTGTCACAAAATTTAATCCTTAAATCATTTATCGAAACAAAAACTTAACACTTCTTAAATGATTAAACATTAAGTGCAAGTGCAGAAATTGAAAACCATCGCATAAACATAGTAACACCAAATTTGCATGGAAAACCCATGGTGAGGATTAACTCACAATATAGAGAATATCAAAATGGATTACAAAAGGCTCACTACCAATAGAAGGACTCACTATCCAGACTCAATGTCCATAGGGATACAACCCAAAGATACAAAAGATGGATTACTACCAAAATATAAAAAGTTATGGCTCACTGCTAAAATCGTGAACTGATGGAATACACCTTCCTTCTGCATAATCTAGTTCCAAATGAAGCTCAATATAAGTGGTACTACTTCTCCCAACAGTCGCTCAATAATTATGTTTTGGTCTTCAACTAATAAATCATTTAAGCTTGCACCATGCTCATGCACTCCAATCACTCACATCCCTCTATCTTCTCCAGAGAGTCTCATATATATATAAGCATATTTCATTCATCAATTAGGTCGGCCTAATTGAAAGTAAGATAATCAAAGAGGACTCTTGTCAGCATCATATAATATTAACACATTTCTAATCCCTGTAGTACATCATATTAAGTCAGCTAAGATATATACAAAACATCCCCAAGGTAGATTCAATCATCTTATAATATGTGTTAGGTTAGCCAAGACTGGGACCCAAACATAAAAGCTTCAAACCGTCAAACAAATGTAGTGTACAGAGTTAAAATCAGTCATTGATAACTTACGACACCCAACAAAAAAATTCTCATGATCTCAAATATAGTTGTTTGAGTGAATCATAATGACATAGTTAAGATATCAGAGTCATACTTATCTTGCAGTAGAATCTAAACCAAAAAACCAGTGCACCGATTCTCAAATAAAGAACATCTTTGATAGGGAATAGCTTCTAGTAAACATCTCATACATTTGGTACTATATTGACATTAATGACAACCATTTGATGCAATATAATTTACAACAATATCATTTCCAACACCTATTAGGATTAATTAACTATGTTCTTTTATTGTTTGGTTGTATTTTCTTTATATATGAATAATTTTCTTTCTAATTATATATTGACATCACATCATAACATATCCTGTTATAAATATGGTTGCCATTGCACTAAAATATCAACCTGTTAATGCCTTCAATACAACTTCTAGAATTAATAAATCCATGTGAGGCGGTTAAGCCATGTCACGAACCCGAGCGTTGTGTTTGATAACATAAGGAAACTAGGGGTGCACACCTTACAACAATCCCCCCAGCACAAGCAAGGTGTTTGAACCCGTGACCCAGGCTTTGGTACTAATTTTTGTAAAGACGATTGTTTTTCCACCAAAAGATCAACCTGTTAATGCCTGATACAACTGCCAGAGTTAATGAATCCATGAGAGGTGGTTAATCCATGCCACAAACCCAAGCGCTACACTGCACAACACAAGGAGACCAAGGGTGCGCACCTTGCAACATATCAAATATTCTACCACTAATAAAAAACATATTAGAAATGTTGAAAAAGGGAATTCTTAAGTTTAATGTCCAAAAACTAGGTCAATTCCACCTTTTTAAGGATTTCATTAGGATGCAAATCCACAAAATGATTGGATTGAAATTCAACCAAAAATTTGAGTCAATCAAACTGATATCTGATCCTTTTGAGTCTTGGAAATGGATTAGAATTGAATTTCCCAAAATAACCCTATCGAACTATTTTCCCTAGATTGAAAATATAAGATTCTAATAATAGGAAATATGCAATAGCAATTTTCATTGTAAAACTAAGAAAAGCATAGATTTGTACACCTATCCTACAAATTTGGGTCAAAAAATGGGGGACACTCATGCCCAAGGCATGAGTGTTCTGGTAGGCCTTTTCTAAACTTCAAAAGTTTATCTTGTAGTACTTTGTCTACACTCTAATTTCTTGCCTTGTAACTTTCATCTTCAGATCTATACCTACAAAAATCTACAAAAAGAGATGTTGGGGGTGGCTATATAGGATCTTTCATTGGTCAAGCCCTTGTTTTGGTAATTAAACCTCAACAAATAACCAAATTTTTGATAGAATATTGTGTGTGATCCCTAACCTTATGTGTGTATAAGGTTGTTATGAGCCAAAATCAAAAGAAACCCTACTCAAGTGTGTTAGAGAGAGATTACTATATGATAATAACAAGATCTAACTAAGAGAAAAGTCAAAGCACTCTTAGAAAATATGAAACACAATTATACCTTCCTTGAGTTTGCAAATAATATGAAGCTTGAATATGTGAACACTAAGAAACAATTTATTAGGTTGAAAGAAATGGCCAAATGCATCTCCCTAACCTAGAATCCATCATGCTCTTCTATTGACATCAAACTTCAATCACGCTATAAGACTTGATCAAATTTGCAATTATGCTTGAAGATCTGCGAATTAAGATGTACTTGATGATCTCTTTCTTCTTCTTTTCTCCAAAGTTCTGAATTATTTCCTTATTTTTATTTTCTAGTTTCAAATGGTGACAAGACTAGGTATTTATAGGCCTCTAATATGATTTCGTATAAATTAGATCCTGATAGCCAACTTTGGACAATTGAAATTCAAATAAAAAAAAATTCCTCCAACATATTTCAAATTTGATCCAAAATAGGGGGACACTCATGCCTAGGGCATGAGTGTCCCAACACTATTTTCCAAGTTTTTAGTTGTTGGGGACAATGTATTAGATGAATTCATTTTATTTCTGGTTGCAATTCTTCAGAAATTGCCAAAAATAGGCCATAGAATGCATAATTTAGGAGATTAGGTCTTGATACAGGGTTGTTAAAAATGCATAAATACAAGAGAAACTAAATTAGGTACAAACTAAGTGTGAAATTGTACTATCTCCTAAAATGGATTAAAATCTATGACACTACATTTAGGCCCCACTTTAGAAACCATATGGCACTACGTGCATATGCAAGCTAAAGTACTGAAAGTAGATCATGTTGTATAAAAAGGATACTGATATGGATATTATGATTCATTCATGCACGGGAGAATGAAGCCCCCCAATGTAGTCATCTACAAAACCACAATATTAGGAACCACATCTTGTAAAACCAATTTTTTAGGTATTTAAAAATTATCTTGAACAATCATATCAACTTCTAAGTAGAACCAACTTCAAGGGTAGGTGTATTCCCCCTGATTTCGCTTGCTTTATGGAGGTGGAATCGGGGTAGTAATCTAACCACATCAAATTATTACAAATTTTCGATAGAAAACTCTATGATAGGTTCAAGAGGATCATAACACCAGATATCAAGAAGCATATGGTAAGAACGAGAAAAAAATCATGAATCCATTGCAATAAACGACATCAAAATCCAAGTTCACTAGCCCCCATTAAGATGAATTGAATGATGTTCTATATGAATTTAATTACTACATTCAACTATAAGACAAAGCAAAATTATGATTTTGATATTCATTTTCACTTTTTCCTATCTTAAGAGCTAGATATTACCATTACCAACCCAAGGAGTGAAGATGCCAAGCCAATGACCATACGATCCGCCTAAACTCAAGGTTTTGTGAGTAGACATTGCACAAGGTGAGGTAGCACTGACGGTATGTTTTTTTCCTATTCCCTATTATTGCTTACTGCATTTTATGGTGTTTTTATTCTTTTTTCAAAAATCACGGTACCTATGTCCACTTTGGGTGCCTATGTCAATTTTGGGCGCCTTTATCCCAAAATGGTGCCTTTGTCCTTGAATGATGCCTATATCCCCAAAAGACACTTCTATCCATTTTTCATAATTGTTCTATTTTTTACTACTTGACCATTGGATTTTCTTTGTAATTGATGATTCCCTTTACTTCTTGTAGCTTCTACCACATGCTCGACAATGTCTAGGACACTTATTTCCATTACTTCGAGAGAAAGTTTCATGTCTTTTGCAAGAGGAGAAATTTTTTTTACATACCACTAGAATTTATTGAGTATATCTCATGCCACCAATTAGGTACCACAATGCTATGTTGATGGCACTCATTGAGTGGTGGAATGCAAATACTTCCACCTTTCATCTCCTACCAATGGAGATGACCATTACACTTGAGGGTATACATCGCATCTTCAGGCTACCCATGCAAGGTGAGACTATACACTATGATGATTTTCAGACCCCTTAGGAGATGAGGAGAGATCTATTCTATTGCACTGGCCATCATAGGGATTATGATTTTGATCCTAGTAGCTACATCGAGCTTAAGTGGTTACTTCATACAAGTACTTTTGTACCATTGATTTGACAAACTCTTATTTTTTTCATCACCTTAGCTCTAGCACCCAAAGGACAAAGCACACACCTTGAGGGGGCTTGGTTCACATAATCCAAGAGATGGATCAGCATCAAGCATTATATGCATAGGGATAGAGCATTCTTTCACATCTGTATTATGAGATTGGTCACTTTGTATATCGAGATACCCACAATATTCTTCATTGTACACTTATACAAGTATGGGAATTTGAGCATATCACATGTACTAGACTAGAGGTATATCCCATGACAGCCCCTGATGGCTATCTATAAGTTTTCTTTTATAGACTCAGGTGACCCTGGTAGTGTGGAGACCTATTATACTCAAGAGTCTCTTTTTAATCATCTAGGTTATGGTGATATTTTATGAAGACCATACAGGACTCTACATTAGTGGATAGGTCTAGCACATAAGCTATCCAAGATGCAACAAGACAAGTTATTGGTTGGGAGACATGACTACATCATCATGGCATTCTATTATGATCGTGTGATGAGACACTTTTGTTAGATACAGACAACACCTAGTCTGAGGTTTACATGTATGAGATATGCACATAGTGGCACTAGGGCACAAGACATTTGGCATCCCACACTCACAAACATCACTCTTAGCGATATGAAGGATGAGGAGCGAGACATACTCCTAGCATCCGACGAGGATAATGTAGGAACATTTATTGCATATGATAGGTGGTGGCAAGTTGCACGCTCCAAACCAATCTTCCCTCAGTCATCCTGCAAGTGATCCAAGACCTTGGCCCCATCACCATGGGGATGACATAGAGAGGAATGATGATAATGTAGATGGGGACACAATGGAGGATGATTATGATGATGACGGTGATGATGATGATGATGATGTAGAAGAGGAGGGAGAGGATGAGGATCAACAGGCAGTAGGAGGAGTCCCTGAGGAGTGAGTAGAGGTTGAAGATTCCCCCGAGGAGAGACCTACATCTCATCCTCGCATCATGCAAGCACATCCTACTACTCCAAAGAGGACCAAGTCCTATGGGCATGGAGAGAGCAGTCATGTCATTCCCTCCCCACCACCAACCTTTTGAGGAAGTCTCGATATGACACCTATAGTGTCCTTTGGAGATCCTGATTGGCAAGCTAGTGATCCAATTGATGATATATTAGTTATTTAAGATATTACCATTCTTATGTTATATCTTGTTATAACTTATTATATGTTTTCTTTTTTGTAGTTGGGATATGATGTTGGCTTGACTTCTTCAGTCAAGTTACCGTGGATATTGTTCCATCGATGCCCCCAAACCAGCTGATAAGGGTTGAGCATAGGCCCCCACCTAGTGCAGGGTTCCATACTAACTTATTTGAGCCCCTATCTTGGTGGAGAAAATCCTATGATGATACTATATAGACCATTTATTTAGTGAGAGCTGAAAATGAAGAAATTTGAGCTAGAGAGGAGCAAACGAGAGCTACACATGAGGAGCTCGGGTTAGCACAAGAGGAGCTCAGAGCTAGACAGGAGTGAGTGAGAGCTACACATGACGAGCTCAAGTCACCACAAGAGGAGCTCAAAGTTGAATATGATGATATTAGAGCCACTCATGTTCCTTCTGATAGTGAGGCATAGGCCTTCCTACGAGGGGAACTCAACAAGATTTAGGTGGAGCTTAGCAAGGTTTAGGTAGATAGGGATCAGATCGATCAGGAGTGTGTCATGAAACTCATATGTGAGGGCATATCCCTAGGCCAGGCATAGGTCCTATGAGAGCATATGAGCTGTATGAGCCACTTTCAAACCACTATCTCTTGATGAGCACCACTACTAGGCCCTGAGGATTCTAGTAGCCATAAACCTACCTAGATGTATTTTTCTATTACACACCACATTTTACTATTGTGGTGACCATGATGTATATGAACTTTATGATCTATATATGAGCATGTTTTAATTTCTATGTATTAGATGTCAATGTGATCTATTAAACAATATTGATAGGATTATTTAATAAATTTCTTCATGATCTAATTGTTATATGTTATCTAATTAAACACTTATTCTCTTTTAGATGCTCCATTTTTTATTAAGTGTAATCATGTTAAACTGAATGCCCTTATGATCTAATTTGTAAAAGTAAATGCATGTAATGATCTAATTTAACATATTACACACATGATTGAATAGCATGCAAAATAAAGTAATAGTTCAAGTAAATGAAAAATTACTCATGATAATTCAAGACACAAAAAATGTTTGTCAAGAATGAAGCAATGTGATATAAAATAGAAAACTATCTACTTAATCTAACAACATGTGTTAAAATACATACTATTCAAAAGATTACTAAGTGTAATATCTATGTAGATGCGCAAAATTGATAGGTTTTCTTAGAGGTGTGCCACCTATTTTTGTAAGTATATGCTCCAAACCCATAAAATTCATGAATGTAATAGGGTCCTAACCAATTTGGGCTAAAATTTCTTCTCATTAGGAGAAACATTGGCATTATGTTGATTTTCATACAACACCAAATCTCCCTTGTTGAAAGAACGAGGAATGAAATTAGCATCATACTTACATTGCATGGCTTTTGAGTAAGCTTTAAGATGCTCAAAAGCATTTATACATTGTTCATCAAGAATTTCAAGCTCTTGTAAATGTTGTTCCCTATAAGCATTATTATCGATAAGGCCACTAAGAGAAACTCGCAAAGAATGAATTTATAACTCTAATGGAATTATTGCATCAACTCCATAAATAAGATTTATGGTGTGTTTCCTATATATGTGTGAATACTTGTGTGATAAGCCCATAATACATAAGAAAGCCAAGTATGCCAATCTTTGTTATGTTTACTAACTATTTTTTGTAGGATTTTCTCAATTGTTTTATTTGTTGCTTTTGCTTGACTATTAGATTGCGAATAATATGGTGTAGAGAAATGATGTTGAATGTAAAATGTTTCCAAAAATTTATTGAATTCCTTGTTCTTAAATGGTGTTCCATCATCTGTAACTAGGGTTGAAGGAATACCAAATTGAGCAATGATGTTTTATAAGATAAAACTAGAAATTACATTAGCAGTCATGGAATGAAGATGAATTGCCTCTACCCACTTCATGAAATATTTTTTAGCACTTATTATGAATGTATGTCCTGATGATGAGGGAGGGGATTTTTCCCAATTAGATCCAAACCCCAAATCAAAAATGGCCAAATAGCCACTTGAGCATAAAGTTTGGACATAGGAGCATGAATCAAATTTTTATGTCCTTGACACTTGTGACACTTCTTAACATGATCAAAACAATCTTGTTCCATGTTTTTCCAATAACAACCAATACAAATTAACCTTTGAACTAAAGATCATCCTCCAAAATCCCCCCCGCAAGCACCCACATGAGTTTCCTCAAGGGCTACAGGGATTTCAAATTTTCTTAAACATCTAAGGAGAAGACCATTGAATGATCATCTATACAACACATTGGCTATGATTATATAATGGGCTTCCAACTTTTGTATGCCCTAGTGTTCTTAGTCATTGGAACAAGAAAGATGCCATCCTTTAAATAATTAATTATTGGAGCATACCACTCACTGGAAAATTCTATGTTAGCAACCATTGTCTCTTTTGTGTTTTTCGTTTATCAATGATTCTGTGACAGTGTGAATAAAAAATGTGAAGTCCGTGAGAGTATCATCAAGAGACACAAGGGAAGCAACACTTGCCATTGAATTTGCATGTTGATTATCCTTTCACATAACATTTTCAATAGTGTATGATGTGAAACGCTCCAATATTGTTAATGTTAAGTCTTTATACTTAGATAACTTGTCATGTTTTTCTTGATAAGACCCATTAATATGTTTGATGATTAATTGATAATCTCCAAATATACGAATATGTTGAACACCTAAGGACAAGGATACATATAATCCTATGATAAGAGCCTCATACTCAGCAATTTTGTTTGTACATAGGAAATTTAGATGATGGGATAAAGGAATTGGCATCCTTGAAGGAGGTACTAATATGACCCTAGCTCTAGAGCTAGTTTGACATTTAGAGCCATCAAAGTATAATTCCCATGTTTCAGTATCATCAATTTTCAACACATTGTTGTTAGGAAAAGAATCTTGGTCTGGTAATGCTAATGGTGAAGGAGCTTCAGCTAAATGGTCGGTCAATGCTTGTCCTTTGATTTCTTTTTGAGAGATGAACTTAAGGTCAAACTCGGTTAATAACATCACCCATTTAGCTAAACCTCCCTACAAATCCATTTTAGCGAAGAGGTGTTTTAAAGGATCAAACTTTGTGATAACTTGTACCTCAACATTTAACAAATAATGTCTCAACTTATTAGTTGCAAAAACAAGACTCAAGCCTTTCTTCTTTATAGTTGTATATCGGGTTTCATAATCAATCAATGTGACACTATTAATATTCTAGCTCTATCTCTCTAGGTGTTACATTGTTGCATGTATGGGCCTAGGAGCACATCCCAGTGACTAGACCTAATGGTGTTATGGAATGAGATCCATAGGATCTATATTCTTACAAATAATCAAATTTTATGCACTACATCTAGCCTGGCCAACTATCTTATCAATGTCACATTATTGATGATATGCCTACTTTTGTTTAGAGACCATGGTTAGGCAGCAAGGCCTGGCATGATGATCAAGACCAGCTCCCTTACTATTGATAGACACAATGGTTAGTCAGACGTGTCAATTCTCTCCTTGAGAATTATCTACTGGATTAGGTTCTCCATCAATTTGGAGATTGATAGACACGATTTGGTGATGACTACCATGCTCATTTTGGTAGGACCACCTAAGAGATTAGGGTGTGGGGGCCACATGCCTCTTCTCTAAATTTTTTAGCTAGTTTCCATTGTCTTAACCCATTTGGATGGCATTGGCCATTAGGTTTGGTAGATCCTAGTACGAACCGTGAGTATGACCAGTATGGGCTCGTTGTGTTCCACTTCAGTTTATAGATCCAGCTAGCATCAGGCCAACCATAGGGAGAGTTGGTGTTACTGGTCACAAGGGTGAGCGAAAATGGTTGAGGATCACTATTGAGAAGTTGGTTAGAGCTAGATAGGATGTACAACAGGATCAATAGGATAGAGAACAGTTTGATCCAATGCAACAAGATTAGCCAATACCACAAGGTCCTCCACCACTTTGAGATGCAAAAATGACAACACAGTTGCCCAAGTGATAGCAGAGAGAGATGTAGAGATTGTACAGAGGTAGGATGTTGAGGCACATGTTGCAGTATTGACTGTCAAGAGAGATGGCCTCTGATAAGAGAGGGATACGCTTAGTCAAGAGCTTGCCACAGAGCAACAACAAAGACTATCCATAGATATTTCACTTGCCTCGTCCATTCCCATGGCTCAACATCAGGTTGATCGAGAGAAGTTATTACATAGATGCACATATTATTAGATGCTCTATGAGGCCTTTGTTCCCAGAGCACAAAGATGGCCTCATTTTAGAGAGTCGAGCACGTAGATAGGTGCAGATTCAAATGGCCATTCAATCAGGCAGCTTGAGCACCCTCTAGTCATGCTAGAGCCATCTCCCTATCAGAGCTAGGAGTAGTCAATATCTCCACCTCAGGATGACTAGTAGGGTTGAGTTTTCTTGATCCTTTATGAAGTGTATTATATCAGGTACTTTATGTAGACATGATTTTTGTATATACATTCATTGTACCAACTGAGGCCTCGCATATATGTATTTTTTTGTATATGATATCACATATGTTACTTGATGATGTATATTGCATTCTCAGTTTTGATGATATATGAGATATACCATGTTTCAATTTGGTTTTATTATGTGTTATGAGATGATTATGGATGATGATGTATACATGTTCATGTTTTATACTTTTCTGATGTATGCATATGATATGGATGGATGGATGATTTATATATCTATGTGATGAATGATGATATATGATATATGATGATTTATTAAGTACACAACATGGATAATGATATATTTTGGATGATTATACATGATGTGTAATGTTTTATCATTTTATTATGGTCATGATAAGTATTGATGAATTTGTGGATGTAGGATATATGTGGTACTAATGATATAGTGATGCAGGATGGAGTTGTTACTTAGAAGAAGTATTTGATGATTTAGAGATGGATAGAAATTTGATGTTGTTAGTTACTAATGATTTTTACTTTTTCTTTAATAGAGGTTTTGTATCTTTTAGAAATCCTTTTGATGTAGAAAACAAATACAATGCACCAGGGTATTAATAATCAAGGTGACATTGTATCCATTGTATGGAATATGACTCGACACACAAAGAATATTCTTTCTCATACCAGACATATGAAAACTTTGTTAGAGTAATGGTTTAGTTGTGATTAAGACATTTCAGACCAATTACATAGATAGGTATGAAATACCTAATATGCACCTACTACATGAATTTCCTCAAAACAACTTCCATACATAAAACAAAGCAAGTATTCGCCATGGTAGTTTCACAAAAACATATAACAAATAGAATAAATAGAAAATGACAATTAATGCCACCATTCCTTCTCTAAATCCTTATGGACATCCTGAAGAGATCCTAGGAATGTGGTATTAAGATAAATAAAAAATATAAGACTATAAAAAGATAAACAATGTTGTAGTATCATTGGCCATAGTTGTTTTTATGTTTCATGATGAAATCCATTGATTATGTCTATTGTAGGAGCATTTTATCTATTAAGACGTATGTTTAGGATTGTTGATAATAATTTTCAAATATGTATGGTAGTATATACTTAGGCAATGTGTTAACTTAGTAGAGATCCAATCATTTCAATCTTCACTTTGGAATTTTTGATTGTGATGTTTGTTTTGTTTGTTGATTGCATTGTGAAAAGGTGAGGGTGACAATTATTTATTGTAAATGGAAAGTTTATTGTGGATAAGCGATAATGTAGATAGGTCCTTTTGTAATTTTTTGAGTATTTGATGTTGTTTTTATTATTTTCAAGAAATTTAGAGACCAGTATGGGGACCTAAAGGGACTAACCTAGTGCCTTAGGGGCTGATCAGATATTAGCCTTGCCTATGTGATACACATAGAGACATCGTAGTTCGACTATATTGTTCGACATTATTTTTGGAGTTTTTTGTATTTTATGAATGTTTTTGGATTTTGATAAGATATTTGAATGTTTTATTTTTATTTTTGGGGGACTAAACTAGGGCATCAAGGGTTCATCAATGATGGCCTTTCCTATGTTTTCCATGCATAGGCTCATAGTTTGTGCTTGTTTGATAGGACTATGTGTTTTTGACCTTTTTTATTTTTCAAATATTTTTTTGAAGTTTGAATTTTTTGACTAAGTTAAAATACCATGACTGACACCTAAGGGGACTGACCTAAGTCCTTGGGGTTTGATCAAAGATAAGCCTTTCCTACATTATACACACAAAGACCACGTAGTTTGACTAGTGTTGAATAAAAGCATAAAATGTTTTTGGGATTTTTAATGTTTTGACTTTGTTTTTTTTAATTTTTGTTTGGTTTTTGGATGTTTTTTTATTTTTAATGTGATGGGATTTGCAAGGATCCAATCTACTACCAATTTTAGGAAGTTGCCCCTAGTTTGAGATAATATTACCTTCATTAGGGAAGATAGATTTTGATGGTACAGTAAGGTTCAACATTTGATCAGTCATGGTTGTTTGCATGTTTTATTATGAGAAGAATGGGTGGATGCTTCAGATAGTGTTGATAGATAAAGATACAGTCTTATTCAAATGTAGTGCCTGTTTGTTAGGTTTTCATTATGGTACCTATCCTAGAAGGGCCACAAAGTGGTTTTCACTTAAAGAACATTTTATTTCTCTTTACTTATTTTCTTGACTTTTTTTTTTTTTTTGCTTTTTTAGCTTTTTTGTTGAGATACTCTGATGTGTTTAAGTATTAAACTTTTTAATATGGTTGTTGTTCAGAGGTTTGACTAATGGTTCTCCTTCAATATTTTCCAATTGATAAGCTCCAGAGTCATAGTTTGTTGTGATAATGAAAGGACCTAACTAGTTTGCTTCAAATGTCCCCTTCCCGTCCTGATTAAATTGGATCTTTTGATTTTCTTTGAGTACTAGGTCACCAACTTGAAAGGTTTTTTTTTTATCTTCTTATTGTAGCTTCATATAATCTGATTGTGATAAACTTGAAGATGGTTTAACATGCTCAAAAACCTTTCATCTAAGAGTTCCAACTCATTCAATATAGACACCCAATATTTCTCATTGTTGACCATGCCTTTCAGTGATACTCATAGTGAGGGGATTCAAACTTCAATAGGTAAGATTGCTTCAGATTTGTAGACCAAGGAAAAAGGTGTGGCATCTGTAGGTGTATGAATGTTGGTTTAGAAAGCCCATAGGGCTAGGTTTAGTTGTAAATTCCAATCACAGCTGGTGTCATTAACAATCTTTTTCAGTATTTTTAGGATGGTTTTATTTGACGCTTCAGCTTGACTATTTCCTTAGGGGTAGTAGAGCGTTGAGAATCTATGTTGGATAGAAAACCTAGAACAAAGGTCACGAACATCTTGGTTTTTGAATGGGATTCCATTATCCATTATGATAGTTTGGGAAATTCCATATCAATAGATCAGATAATTCAAGATGAACTAGGATATATGTTTCCCTATTATGTAAGTTAATGGAATTTATTTTAAACACTTTGTGAAGTATTCAATTGTAGTGATAATGAACTTCTACCCATTGGATGAAGTGGGAGAGATATTACCTATCAGTTATAATCCCTATTGCATGAAAGGGCATGGTATTGTTATAGGTCTTAGTTCCTATGCAAGTGTGTGAACAAGATCACTATGTTGTTGGCATTGACATATTTTTGAGGAATAGATGCATTCTTGTTTGATTGAGGGCCAATAGCACCCTGTTCTTAGCAATTTCTATACTAGATTAGGTCCACTAGTGTGAGACCCATAAATACCTTTGTGCACTTCCTATAAATAGGTTTGCACTTCTTCCACATTAAGACATCATAGTAATGTTCTGTCTAGACTTCGTCTATATAAGGTATCTCCTAAGATGGTGAATTGGGATGTTCTATGGACAAAGGTTTTATTTTGGCTTGTCATGAAGTTAGGAGGTATGATACCATGCCAGATATAGTCAAATGTATCTTGATACCATGGTGAGTTAGGACCAACAACATCAAAAATCAGTTCTAATTTTGGGATATCAAATGTTGGTATAAGGAGTTGCTCCACAAGGAATTTGAATTTTTAGAATATTTTGTGGAATGTCAAGGAGTGAACCTATTATTGCCATAGTGTTTTTTGCTTTGTTGTTGATCTAAGGGACCTATTCAAAGGTGATGATGACAAATTACTATTTGAAACTATCCACTATTCTCTTATATGGCATTAGCTTGTCATCCTTTGTTTAATAATCATCATTTAATTGCCTTATTACCAATTGAGAGTCTCCATAAACCTATAGTTCCTTTATCCTCCATTCTATGGCTATCTTCAGTCCTATGATTAGTGCTTCATATTCAGAGATGTTATTGGTACAAGGAAAATAAATTTTGTAGGCTTTAGGTATACTATCTCCTTATGGTGTGAGAAATAAGATACCTTCTCTTGAGTTGTTTTGAGTGTGGGACCTATCAAAATACAAGGTCCAACAACTTGTCTATTCTATTAGTAGTATTCTTTCATCTAGGAATTATGTTATTAAAGGTTTGTGATCATTCATTGGTGCTTCTGCTAGTTGATCTACTATGATTTTCCCTTTCATATATTTTTTTGTCTATGTACTCTATGTCAAACTTGCTCAATATCATTACCCATTTAGCGATCCTCCCTATTAGAGATTCTTTTGCCAATGGATACTTTAGGGGGTCCAACTTTGATACCAGCTTTACTTGTTTGTTTAATATGTAGTGTCTCAGATTCTGTTCCGCAAAGATGATAGATAGACACACTCTTTCTATGGGTGAATAGTTCAATTTGTAGCCCTCCAATGTTTGACTGATATAATAGACAACTCTTTCCTTGTTATTTTCATTTAGTTGTGCTAAGAGAGCTACTAACGCTGCTAGTGTTGTAAAAACATATAGGATCATTGATTTATCTAGAATTGGTGGAATTAATACTGGTGGAGTGAGTAGATACTCCTTGACTTGTTGGAATGCCTGATCGCATCTTCCATCCCATTTGAATATTATGTTTTTGTGTAACAAATGGGTTAATGGGTGCCACTTGTTTTCCAATTTTGCAATGAATCTCCTGATGGACTATAGTTTAGGTTGTAGACTTCTTAGCTTCTTCAATGTTTTAGGGGGAGACATTTATAATATAGCTTTTACCTTGGTAGGATCTACCTCAATGCCTCTTCTTGATACTTTGTACCTTAGTAGTTTTCTAAATATTATTCTGAATACACACTTCTTTGGATTAAGCCTCAAGTTGTATTGTTCTAGCCTATCAAATACTTTTTCTAGGTTGGTCAAATGGTCTTCTCTTTTGATATATTTTTCTAGTATGTCATTTACATAATCCTCCATAGTGGTATGCAACATATTGTGAAAGATAGTAGTCATTGCGTGTTGATAAGTTTCCCCTACATTCTTTAGATCGAGTTCCATTCTTTAGATCAGGGGATATTTTGATCTGATTGTATATGAAGGATCCATCCATTAGTGATAGCATTCCATGCCCTATAGTTAGATCTAAAATCATGTTGATGTTGGGTAGAGGGAAGTCATCCTTCGGGCATGCCTTGTTTAGATCCTAAAAAATATGTGCATATCCTTATGCCCCCAGTGGGCTTTGATACTATTATTAGATTAGATACCCATTCAAGGTAGTCAATGGGTCTGATGAAGCCTACATCCAATAGTAACTAAAGTTCTACTTTGACCAGAAGTGTTATTTGCGGATACATCTTTCATAGTTTTTGCTTGATGGGTTTAGCTCCAGGAAATACAACTAGGTGATGTACGACAAATATTGGGTCTAGCACTATCATGTCTGCATAGGTCCATGCAAAGTTGATTTTTCTTTCATTGATAAATGTTGAGAAGTGCACCTTTTCTTCAAGATCAAGTGATGTTGCATGATATGTGATTTTGTGTGTTTATGTCGTGCCAACATTGATAGATTCAACATCTTCAACTAGAAGTGTTGATTTCTCTTGATATTCTATAGTGGGGAGATTGAATTTTCCATCTTTGGGCGCCTTAGAGAGGTTTTCACCTTCAGATGTGTCCCTTTTTTTTCTCTTTTCTAGATCCGATAAAGCCATGTTGTGGTTTTCTTTAGGGGACCTCTTTTTTATTTTTAAATTTTGTAGTTTATTTTTGCAACTGGAAGACACAATCTCCCCCCAAAATATGCTCCTTGATCTAGTTCCACTATAAAACCTACTTTGTGATCTCCTTGGGGTATATTTGTTCGAAGTCCATGAACTCCATAATAGCCTCATCATTCTGGAATGTATCCAAAATTGAAGTATGATGTTGTTGGTCCCAATCTATCAACTGTGGATAATGTAAGGATATTTTTTCATGGGTATCTGCAAAGCTTATGGAAGTCATAACTAGGTTAGGGACATTGGTTTTTTTAAGGCTCCATAAGGTGTCTAAGTTTTATTCACTAGAGTCACAAGAATCCCATTCATACTCATTGGAATCCGTCTTGATATGGTCGTCATTGAATGTGGTTTTAGATGTAGGTTCAATGATGAGAGTATTTATTTTGAGGTTGTCAAACATTTTTTGGATATATAGATAGTCTTTTATACATTCGCAAGTATTTGATGTCTCAACGGTGGCAGAAGTAGCTTCTTCTTCATAGGAGGTGTTTTCAATATTTGGGGTAATCACATTAGATGTACCATAACCCAGTCTAAGATTATTTGGGCACCTCTCCTTAATAATTAGTTCTCTTCTATCTTTTCCATGTAGACCAAGGCCACCTTGTCAAGTGAACCCCATTTTTTTGGTTAGCTGATATCCTTGGTTAGTTGATATCCTTTATTATTTTGTTCAATAGGAAGGGGAGGTAGTGGTTGTTCCCATCCTTCTTCTTTGTAGATCTACGAAGATAAATATTCTTCGCATACTTCTTCATATTTCATATCTCCCCACTTAGTGAAGATGGTGGGTTTGACTATCATCATTACAACTTGAACATGTTCGATCTCTTTTGGTCCTCCATATGTTTTTGATGTGGGGGGGAGCATCCCAATTCAAAAAGACTAGTTGAAGTGGTATTCTCCATAGCCCTTGTCAAGTACTTGGATCTTTGTATCAGATTTAGGTAGCTTAGTTGGTGATAGTGTGGTGGAGTATGAAGCTAGTGATTCTAGGTCTATATAAAAAGGAGTGGAAGGATATATTGTTGTTGGGTATTTGAAGGATATTTTTATATTTCACTTCCAACTTGGCACAGTAATGGAAAGGTTTGAGGTCGACATATATGGTAATTTCCTTATTTTCATAAGGAAACTTTAGGCATTAATGGAATGTAGATGGTACTTCTTTCAAAGTATGGATCCATGGTCGACCCAAGAGAAGGTTATATGGAAGCTCAAGATCTAGTACTTGACATGTAGTTTCTATTACTATTGGTCCTATCTGACTGGGTAGCCTGATTGTTCCTTTTGAAATTTTCTCCATATCGTCATAAGCTTTGATGGTGATGCTTTTTTTTTTATCTATGACATCATTAGATTACCCCAGTTGTTTCACAAATTTTAAGGTACAAATGTATAGACCTGCACCATTATCTATTAGTACTCTCTTGGCATTATGTTTATGGACACCCAATTCTAAATATAGAGCTTGATTATGGAAAGATTTTTGCAGAAGGTCTTTCTCAGAAAAGAGTAAATGATGGGTGGATGTGATATTTCAAACCATGGATTGAAATTGATTAGTTTCAAGGTTGTTTGGGATTGACGTTTCAACAAGAGATTTCTCCAATATTTCCTTATGTGCTGGTAATAGTTTTAAGATCTCAAGGATGGAGATTAGGGTGGAGTTTTCTTAAGTTGCTCCACAATGTTATAATCACTTGATCACTTGCTTGTGGCTTTTACATGGGTTAGTGCTCCTTGGATTGTTACTCTTCCCCTTTGGGTAGTCATATTACATTCAGGATCTCTACTTAATATGGTTAATGTATGGATGACATGATCATCACAAGAAATATGTACTGGAATGGTATCCTCGTCATAAGAGAAGGCGACCTTACGATAATCTTGTTCCTTTCCTTTGTTGTTTCCCCTAGAATGGTCAAGGATTGGATCCTTTTAGATCTTTAGGTCTTTATTTAAAGGACAAGGTTTGATGTCCACTTCTCCCTTTTTGATTAAATCTTGCACAATGTTCTTGAGTCTCATGCAATTGTTGGTAGTATGCCCCTTGATTTTGTGAAATTCACATTTTTCATTCTCATTCTACCAAGGGGGTTTGAAGTTGGGTTCCTCATAATTTTCTCTGTCATTTATTTGTGATGAGGTTCTTTTGGATTAGTTTGTGCATAATGACCTCAAGGGATTCTCCCAATGTAGTAAATTTCCTTCGCGATTGGTCATATTGTCTTGGTGGCCTCCATTTATTATCATGTCCTTGATTTTGTTGCTGGTTGATGGGTTGATTGTTTAGAGGATAACTGAGTTGATTGTTCTGTTGATAATTGGGTTGGTTGTTCTATTGATAATCTTGTTGTGTTTTTAGAACTTGATTTTGTAGCATATTAGGAGTTTGCACATTGTGTACAACCTTATCATCAACTACTCCATCATTGGTTGCATTCTATTTTTTCGGCCATATCTTGGGTTTATCATTTGAAGTAGAAGGATGATCTTTAGGGTTGTAAATTTTGATCACTCCCCTTGCAATGAGGGCTCTTTCAATAAGTATCCCCTTTTCAATAGTTTTTTTTAAATTGGTTGGGAATAATATTGTGAGGTTGTAATTGATATTTTCATGTATGCTGGAGATAGAGACATCGACAAGTTGTTTTTCTAAAATAAGACACTTAATTTTTCTCCCTTTTTGTCTCCATCTTTGTAGGTACAAGGAAAATGCTTCCCCTTGACTTTGTTTGATTTTATAGAGTTTGGCGATTGTTATGTCTTGTTCTATGTTATACAAGAAATGGTTAACAAACTTATCCAACAACTCATCAAATGTTCTGATACCGAGCGGTAAACAAGAGAACTAGTCTATAGCGGGCCCACTAAGAATCTGTGGAAAAAATCTCATTAAGTAGGTGTCATTCCATTGTAGTTCCATGCAAGATACTAAAAATTTACATGCATGCTCAATTGGATCTCCTTTCCCCCTATACTTTTCAAATTTTACTATTTTAAAGCCTTTGGGGAAAGGTACCATGGATAAATTTTGATCAGACGAATATGGACAAATGTCTTGGAGAGCATAGCCCTTCATCGACTTCCCATTTTGTATATTTGAAATCCTTTGATTGAGTGTTTGAAGTTGCACTACATTGTTTGGTGTGCTTGCTTGAGGA
Source organism: Sequoiadendron giganteum (assembly GCA_007115665.2). Taxonomy (NCBI): domain Eukaryota; kingdom Viridiplantae; phylum Streptophyta; class Pinopsida; order Cupressales; family Cupressaceae; genus Sequoiadendron; species Sequoiadendron giganteum. The sequence goes on from CM021109.1 coordinate 586,720,352, forward strand.
TTTTGGGTATCATAGATTTGTTGTCCCATGACATTTTTTGGTCGTAAAAAATATATTGTGTAATCATGGGATTCTAAGGACCATGTTTTACATAAGGTACGTTAGGTCCTTGTTGTGTATAAGGTAGGTTGGGTCCTTGCTGTGTACCCTGATATTGACTCTTATGTTTTCCTTGGTATTGATTTTGTGATCCTCCTTATTGTTGTTGAGGATTTTGATTTTGGGTTTGTTGAATAAAGTGTTGTTGAGTTTGGGGTATACCTTGGTAGTTTGTTTGTGGCATCCCTTGTTGTTGTGAATGTTGTGAAAGGTTACCTTGATGTTGCATTAACGATATACCTTCTTGTTGTGGATTGTGTTGAAGGGTACCTTGGTATTGTGTTAATGTAAACCTTGTTATTGTGAATTTTTTTGAAGGATACCTTTATGTTGCATTGATGGTATACCTTGTTATTGTGGATTATGTTGAAGGGTACCTTGATGTTGCATTGTCGGTATACTTTGTTGTTGTGGATTGTGTTGAAGGTGATGTAGGAGCATTCAGACGGATTGGCAATCAGCATCAACCAAAATCAAGCTTCAAGTTTGAATTTTATTTTTGGTGTCTTTTGGGGTTCATTTGACATCTCTCAACTTTGGAAAGCTCTTGGTGTGTTCAAATTTGAATAAAGTCATTTTTTATCAAATCATCATTTTAAGGCCCTACGGGCAATTTTCAAAAAATATTTTTGGAAAACTCGTAAGTATTGGAGTAGAATACTTTGGTAGGGGTGTTCATGGAGGTAGCACATAAAATGTGAAAAAAAAAATTGAAGTCATAACTTTTCCTGTTTGCGAGATTTTAATGTCAAAAATTTGTTAAAAAAATTTATCAACAATTTATAAAAAGTTTAATATCTCATGATTTTGGAGGATTGATGTAAAATCCTTTTGTACGGGTCCATGGGGTACTTTTCCAAGCTTGTACGCCAATTTTTGTGTGAAACAAAGAACTTTTATTTTTCACTTGTCAACAGTTGGGTCCACTCTTGATGTTGTTTTGCAATTACTTAATTAAATTTATCCTAATTATTATTACAGGTCCAAGGAATTATTTCTAAATAGTAAGTTGGGATTATTGATGGTCACTTGTTGTAATTCCAAAATGTATTTTATCCAAAATTTAATATTCGTTTGAAATGCCTATTTAGAGGCTATGTGAAGGCATTTTCTATGTGTCTTTTTTCTCGGTTTTCAAACTGCAATTTAATATTCATATGGAAAGGTTTTTAATGCCTAAAAAAAGGATATTTAATGATTGTTAGAAAGGGTTTTTGAGGCATATTTTCCATGCCAAAATAGGAAGGTAGTGGAGGTGTGGAATTTTGGGTAGCCTGCCCACTTATTACTAATTAATTTCCAGCATTCAAAATGGGAAGAAAGGGGTTGTGTGGGAAGTGGTAGAAGCTGTAAAAATACAACATGGAGTTTTGGGGGAGGTAAGATGCAAGGAAGAGTTAGTGGGAAGCATGGAGAGGAAGGCTACCAATTCTTGGGGTTGTGCAAAAACAACAGTAGTGTGAATGTGTGAGGATAGTAATCTGCAATTACATAGCAGGAAAAGTGAAAGAGATAAGGAGAAAGAGGAAGAGTGATCAGAGTTGAAGACAGAGTTGGGAGACTTTCCAAACAACATCTTTGAGGGAATGGCTATGAAAGCCAAATGTTATATATCTGATTTTTGCTAATTTGTTTGCTAGCATAAACTTGTAATAGTGTTCATAATTGAATTTAATTCTAGTTTTGAATGCAAAATTTGTTCTATGTTTAATCTCTATTGTTTTGTGAGTTGTGGATTGTGGTGGTTTTTATTTGCATTAGTGGTATTAGAGCCAGAGGTTTTGAGTGCATAGGTAGAACATTGAACGTGAGACAGTCTATGCCAGGACCTATGGGTGGAGAATGAAGTTAGAGGGTTAGAGTGTGTAGACAAACTGCCAAGCATGAGGTAGTCTATACCTAAGAAGATGGGATGGGTCATGAGGAGGCCCATAAGAATTTTCTCTAGGAACAATATTGGGAAGGCATGGAAAATAGGAAGCATTGTGAAGAGTTTGAAAAGCTCTAGGCTGAAGTGAATATATTAGAAAAGAATATTAAAGAGGAAATAAGAATGTGGGAAGAGATATATGGGAAGAATAATGTTCTCTTAGAAGAGGGCATCGAAAAGAAGAGAAAAAAATAAAGAGTTTTGCAGTCCTTTTGTAGGGGTTGAATGTAAGAAATAATATGTGGGGGTAGTCGACACAAGTGAAGAAGATGATGAGGTGCAAGTTGCATAGATAACATGTGAATGGAGTACATTGTGTGAAGTGGATGAAGAGGGTTTGGAATCAGAAATTGTGAACATGGATGGTCCTAGATTTGACAAGTGGGTTGGTGAGGAAGAGGATGATCTCTTGTTGAAAGAAGAGATGAGGATGTTGGATAAGATATTTGAGAGGAAAATTTTGGATGAAGTCATCTTCAATGTAGACAACAAAGAAGGGGATGTAGAAGATAATGGTCCTTTGGAGGACATGAATACATGGGATAAATTAGAGCAACCTTGCAAAGATGTATATATGCATGGTTTTGAGGATGAAGAAGGTGATGTTGAAGTAGTAAAGAATAAAAAGGTAAATTTATATTTTAAGCTTAGAAGTGGTGATTATTTACTATCTAAAGAAGAGATTGTAGTAGTAGAAGATAAAGTTGTAGTTGCAAATGGGCATGCAAATGTTGCATATTTGCATATAGATGTTGTAGATGATGGTGCAAGAGGAACTTAGTGGAGGTGGTTAGTTTGTGATGGGTTGGATCCCATGAAGAAGAAAAAGAGGGAAGAAGAGATGTGGAAAAGGAAATTGGTCTATGGTGGATGTAAATCCATGAGAGGAAGAAAGAATAGAGTGCACACTTGGTGGAGGAGGATGACAAGTATCCCAGCTAAGTGTTGGAAGAGGTGAAGGAAGAAATTTATTATTTATAAATCAATGATGGATTTCACTACAGGTTGTCTACAACCTAAAAGAGTAGTTCTACTACTCCACTCCATTTTCTAATTTCTACTCACAAAAAACTTTCTACCCAATGTGTCTAATGTAGGAGCATCCAGGCGGATTGGAAATCAACATCAACCAAAATCAATCTTTAGGTTTGAATTTTAGTTTTAGTGTGTTTTTGGGTTCATTTAACATCTCTCATCTTTGGAAAGCTATTGGTGTGTTCAAATTTGAATAGTCAAATTTCATCAAATTGTTGTTTTAAGGCTCTGTGGGCAGTTTTCAAAAATTATTTCTAGAAAAATCGTAAGGATTGGAGTAGAATACTTTGCTAGGGGTGTTCATGGAGATAGCAAATGAAATGTGAAAAAAATCAAAGTCATACCTTTTATGGTTTGAGAGATTTTAATGTTGAAAGTTTGTTAAAATAAAATAATCAACAATTTACAAAAAGTTTAATATCTCATGATTTTGGAGGATTGGTGTAAAATCCTTTTACAGGGGTCCATGGAGTACTATTCCAAGCTTGCACACCAATTTTTGTATGAAATGTAGAACTTTGATTTTTCACCTGTCAACACTCGTGTCCACTCTTAATGTTATTTTGCAATTATTTAATTAAATTTCTCCTAATTCTTATTGCAGGTCCAAGGCATTATTTCTAAACACTAATTTGGGATAATTTATGGTCACTTGTTGTAATTCCAAAACTTAGTTTATCCAAAATGTAATATTCATTTGAAATGTTTGTTTAGAGGCTATGTGAAGGCATTTTCTATGTGTCTTTTTTCTCAATTTTCAAATTGCAATTTAAAATTCATATGGAAAGATTTTTAATGCCTAAATAAAGGTTGTTTAATGACAGTTAGAAAGGGCTATGGAGGCAGATTTTCCATGCCAAAACAGGGAGGTAGTGGAGTCATGGAAGTTTGGGCAGCCTACCCACTTATTACTAATTAATTTCCATCATTCAAAATGGGAAGAAAGGGGCTGCGTGGGAAGTTGTAGGAGCTTGAAAAATGCAGCATGGAGTTTTTGGGGAGGTAATATGCAAGGAAGAGTTAGTGGGAAGCATGGAAAGGAAGGCAACCGATTCTTGGGGTTGTGCAAAAATAACAGCAGTGTGAATGTGTGAGGACGGTAATTGTTGGAATTGAGAAGATACAACACCATAGAAGCCCAAAAGATTTTTGCAAGCAAATAACCTATTACAAGGAGAAGCAAAGAGAAGCAACAAAGGAAATGCTCAAGAATGTGGAGCAATGTATTCACCTAAAAATTTAAAATGAATAATGATACAAAAGATAGTTTTCAACTACATATAGATGAAAACCCTAAAAAGGAAAACCCTAGGCTTGCACAATAATAATTAATAAAGTAATTAATTATTATGTACCTAATGTTAGCTTAAGTGAAAAAGAGGTAAAAGGGAACTTTACGTAATTAAACAAATATTGTTTAATTAATAAAGTAAATGTCCAATTACTCTAACACCCCCCCTTAAGATAGACATAGGGAGAAGCTAAAACCTAGAAAAAGCTACTGAAAGCAAAAGCAATGGGTCTCGGCAACAAGGCCAGATCAGGTACCCAAGTACAAAGAAATCTCTATGAAATGGAGAAAAGGAGAAAACCCAATGGGAAAAACTCCTCTCCAAAAAGAGATAGAACAACATGTTGAAAGAAACATGAAGGAAGGAAGGCCTCATAAAGACCCCCCAAGGACAACTTCCTTCACCCCAAGCATAGAGCGCAACTGAAGATAGTGCGAAGATGCAAAAGGTTTCATGAAGATGTCTGCAACCTGCTCGGCAATGGGAACATACTCCAAGATGAGAGAACCATCCTGAATCAACTGTCTGATGAAATGCATATGAAGCTCAATGTGCTTCGTCCGCTAATGCTCCACTGGGTTGCGCGAAATGTGTATAGCACTCTGATTGTCACACCAAAGAATAGTGGGACTATCAGGAGGAAAACCAAACTTAGTCATCAACTGACGAAGCCATAAAATCTCCTGACTAACTAGCACAATAGCTCAGTACTCAGCCTCTGTAGATGATAATGCATGAGCAGTCTGCTTCTTGCACGACCATGTGATAGGACCAGAGCCAAGATAGAAAACAAAGCCAGAAGTAGACTTTCGATCATTGACATCACCAGCCCAATCTAAGTTAGTGTAGCCAATAATGTGAGGATCCCCTAATGTGTAGTAAATGCCATATGAAGTGGTGCCCTGAATGTACCTCAAAATACTCTTGGCAACTTTCCAATGACTCTCATGAGGATCATGTGAGAATCAAGAGACAAGACCAACCGCAAAGGAAAGATTAGGACGAGTGTGAGTCAGGTACAACAAACTGCCAATCAACTACCTATAAATTGTAGAATCTACTGAAGGAGTGGGGCAAGTAGTAGTCAAAACAACCCCTAACTGAAAAGGTGTGGGGGTAGGCTTTCAATCAAGCATGCCAAAGCACTGAAGCATATCAAAAGAATACTTCTGCTAGTAAATGGAGATCCCCTCTGAAGACTGAATCACCTGAAGACCAAGGAAATAGTGCAGAAGGCCAAGATCTATCATCTCAAACTGCTCCATCAAGGCTAGCTGAGAATTCTGAATCATAGAGGAGGAGCTACCTGTGATGAGAAGATCATCAACATATAGCATAAGAATTAGGATCTCACCCTCAAGATGCTGAATATAGACCATGTGCTCAGAATGACAGTGAGTGAAACCAGTGGAGAGCAAAAAAGAGTCCATCTTCTCATACCAAGCCCGAGGGGCCTGTTTGAGACCATATAATGAACGCTGAAGTCTGCAAACCAAGGAAGCATCATGAACAAATCCTTGAGACTGCTCCATATAGATCTCCTCCTATAGGTCACCATGTAAGAAGGCACACTTCACATCCATCTAAAAAATGACCCATCCTCTAGAAGCTGCAAATGATAATACAAAATAAATAGAATTCATCTTGGCGATAGGGGAAAATGTCTCGGAGTAATCAATACCCTCAATCTATGAGAAACCCTTTGCAACAAGACGTGCTTTGTACTTATCAATAGAAACATCAACATCATACTTGGTGCAATACAACCATCGGCACCGAACCATCTTTCTGCCCTTAGGAAGAGGACAGAGATCCCATTTACTATTCCTCATCAAAGAAGAATACTCCTCCTCCATAGCACTATCCCACTCAGGGTGACCTGTCGCCTCTGAAAATCTCTGAGGATCCTCTGAAAGAGTATGAATCAAAAGACTAGAACCCGTAGTATGAGAACGAGTGTGACGAGTGTCTGAAGGATCACCGGCCATAGATCCTACTGCCTCAATAGTAAAGTGAGCCCATTTGGGCCTCTGAGGTGGAGCAAGTGGAGGTGGAGATGGGGGATCATCAATATCCTCATCAGAATCATCCTCAAAATAATCCTGAAGAGTTGTAGTGGGTGGAGTAGGTAGCGAAGTGGACACTGGAGACAGGGTATCAATTGGAGGAAGGCGCTCATCAAACTGAACATCCTGTCGAAACAGGACCTCTCTGGAATCAGGATCAAACAACCTGTACACCTTAACATCCTCACAGTAGCCGAAAAAAATGAGGGGTCGACTCTTCTGCTTCATAGCTCTCCTTTGAGCATCAGGAATAAAAGCCCATGCCTCACTACCAAATACTCGAAATGATGAAATATCAGGCTTGTCATGAGACCAAGCCTCCTCAGAAGTCATATGTTGAATCGCCTTGTGAGGCATCCGATTCTAAATATAATTGGCACAATTGACTACCTCAGCCCAAAAAGACAAATCCATGGACCTAGACTGAATCATACAATTAGCCATCTCCCGTAAAGTCCTGTTCTTTCGCTCAGTGATACCATTCTGCTGAGGGGTGTAGGGAACAGAAAATTGATGCTGCAAACCATGCTCAGTGCAAAAATCTCTGAAAGCCTGATTCACATACTCCCCCCCATTATCTGTACGTATCTGTCGGATAGAAAGACCAGACTGCTTCTCTACAAATGTCTTGATGACACGAAAGGAATCAAAGACATCAGACTTGTACTTAAGAAACTACAACCATGTGCATCTGGAGAAGTCATCAATGAATGTGAGTACATACTTGGCCCCTGAAAAAGGAGTGTGAAATGACATGAGGTCACTATGAATCAACTCCAAGGGTGCCAAAGCACGAGTGGTACTTCCCTTCGGAAAGGGATCCCTATGATGCTTGCCAAGCACACGACCATGACAAACACCGTCAGTGCAGGAAATCTATGGAAGACCAAGAACAAGTGACTATGTACTCATCTGCTGAAGATATCTATAATTGACATGGCCCAAACGCTCATGCCAAAGCTGACTCACCGAATCTGCATGTGCTATAAGAGATAAACCTATACCCTCAGAAGGCGCAAATCCATCAAATCTGTAAAGACGAGATGCAGTATCAACACTACCAGTAGCCACAACCAAATTAGAATCATGGAGGTCTCGAATAACCACATCATGTGGTGAGAACTCAACTGTCTTACTAGAGCCAGTGTGGCAAATCTGATAAATAGACAAGAGGTTCGTCGAAATATCAGGAACAACCAAAACATCCTGTAGAGTGCCCCCATCCAAAGAGATAGAACCTGAACCCAAGATAGAAAGTTGTGAAGAGTCACCCACTGCAATCTATTAAGTACCACAAGAGGCAAGAGAAGTGACCAACTGCTGAGTGTGAGTCATATGGTGAGAAGCACCAGAGTCTAAAATCCAAGTGGACCCATTGGTCGATGCTCATGGAATGAGAGCATGACCCTTCTCTGTGGTGGAGGAAGAAGAAGACTGAGGTGAGGAGATATGTTGCACCTGCCTGGCATCCTCTAAAGCCTCTAATCATTTCCAACACCTGGAAACTGGATGACCTTGCTTGCCACATAAACTGCAAGTGTCTCTTGATTTCTCCTTAGTCTTGGAGGAATACTCACCAGACTTCGAAGATTTCCCATGTTTTGGATTAAATGGTGCTTTAGAATCAGACTTAGGAGGCGGTTTGGAAGAATGCTCACTACCTACAAAATCTTTCTTGGGCCTCAGTTTCTGCTTCTATTTCCCCTTCGGGGACTAAGCAACCAATGTTTTGCTCTTTGAACCTGAGAGCATATCCATTTGAGAAAGGTGAGACTATTCCCGAGACAAACGCTCACAAAACAAATCAAAGGTAGGCATGGTAAAACTGGCACCCAAACCATCCATGGTGGAGTAGAAGGAGGAAGCAAATATCTGAAATGGACCACGAAGCTTCGAAAGAATCAAGTAAATGCACTCTGTGTCTGTCTTGTTCTTTCCACAACCCTGTAAAATAGTGCGGATAGTTTTGAACTTGTTCAAAAAATCCTCAATAGTGGGAAATGAATCAGGTAACAATGAAATCAGCTCTGCCTCAATCTGTAATGCGTAGAACTCATTAACGGCCCCAAAAAGTGTCTCAAACTTCAGCCACATGGCTCGAGGAGTGAGCAAAGCATCAAGGTGAAACAAAAGATTGTCTGAAACATGCATGCATAACAAACCTATAGCCTCATCCATCTTGTTCCTATGCTGCATAATCTCAAAAGGATGTTGCAACTGAGGCTGAACCTCATCTAAACAAGACCATAACCCTCGTGACCTTAGTAGCCTCATCATACGAGACTTCCAAGTGTGATAGTTATGTGATGTGAGTAGCTCAACTGAAGAGTCTGCCATGAAACCCTGCACCTGTACCTGCTTGTGTTTTTTATTATTATGTGATCATTCAGAATAGACAGAAGATGCATAAGGGTTTGTATTTTTGAGAGTTTTGGTGTTCTGGTTTTCTGATATAAATGACAAAAAGCAAGAGAAAAACACCCCCCACAAAAGATAAACCCAAACCCTAGTACAAACTGAGAAGAAGGAAGCAATGCATAAGAAAAAAATACTTCAAAAAAAATTCTTGTGTACCTAGTGAAAATTCTATAAAATAGATCACATCACTGAATAGAGCATGTTGAGAGCTTTCCAACGCCTATTCAAGTTTGAAAAATAGAGTCTGTTTGCATCTTCTATGACCCCAGAAGTGAAGAAAGAAGACCTCACTTTGATTGGTAAAAAATATCCAGACTGGTAAATTTTTTATAAAATTACCTACACCATCAAATTGGTGCTGAAACTAGCTTTCCAATGCTTCTTCATGTTTGAAAAACGGAGCTAAAACACCCGAGTTATGCCCGATTTCGTGAGAGAGCAAAAAAAATGCCCTATTAGACTCCTCTAGCACCCAGGAGCTAAAAAAAGGGCCCCTGGTCGTGTGGGTGAACCAAGGGGCTGAAGCTGGCGGAGCCCTTGGTCACCATATGATTGGGTGGGGGTTTGTTTGAAGCCCGTGAGGGCTGAAGAGCCGACTCGGGTTAGCGAGCCCGGCGGGAGTAAGTCAGCGAGCTTGCAGGTGGTGAGCCCGGCGGCGACGAGCTCGATGACGGTGGACTAGGCGAGGCGGCCGGGGAGCGGACTAGGCGAGCCGGCCGAGCACGGAGCGGGAGTTGAGTATGGGAAATGACTGAGCTCTGCGGCGGTGCAGACGACGGTGCGGAGGCCGACGGGTAGTGCAGTGGTGGCCGCCGGGTGACAAAAATAATTTGCACTAGCCGCACAAATTAAAAATAAAAAAACCTTTGTTTTTTTTTTTTATAAATTTTTTTTTGCGTTTTTTTTTCTGAGGGGGTCGTACAGCCAAACCCTAATTTTTTTTTTTAACCCTGGTTGACTGTGGCC